>JAULLG010272823.1:0-17915 GCA_035668355.1 Sarracenia leucophylla
CATATATTTTAGTTGTTTTGTAAAACAATGGTTGTCATAATCAAAAAGTGAAAGATTGTTAGCCTAAAAGATTTTTCAATCAAGCTTTATTTTTGGTTTTGATTATAACAACACATTGATTTGTTGTTGTTAATAATTACTTGTATGTGAGAAAGCATTTCAGGTTTTAATCAAGCAAATTCATAGCAAAAAGACAACCATGAAGAGTTTTGGGATTGAAAGTGATATAAAGAGGGGCATCATCTTTTCATTGCTTAAAGTATAAGAAGAAGAAGAAGAAAGAGAAAAGATATGGATAAAGCATTATTGCTTGTACCATGTGAATGGGACCTCTCTTTCTCTCTGAGTTTGGCTAACTCCTTCAGCCTTTTCCAAGGAGTTTGAATGCCTAAAAGTGATCATACTTCAAGCTCAAGAATATCATATCAATCATCAAGTCTCATATTCAAGAACACTCAAGGAATTAGAAGGATTGGAGGATTACAGAGAAAAGTTCTTGAAGATAACGGAGTTTGAAGTTTGGACAACTGGGAGTAAGTCTAGAAAAAAAATAGGAGCCCAAGTATCAATAGAGGTTGAAAAAGAACTCATTTCGAGTTTTTTAGACCAAGGGGAGGTCATATTTCAAGTGTAATACCTTTAAAAGATCAAAGGAGTGTTGACAGTCCAAGGGAAGATCAAGGTTCAAGCTGACATGCCCTCAGTGTTTTGATCATAACTTCCTCTATCGAAGGAATTTGGATTCAAGACTTTCTTCATTGGAAAGAAGACTTCAAGGGATTCAATTGGCATATAAAATTCGTCCAATTTGGAGTTCATATAAAGGAGTTAAGATGATTTGAAGTTGAAGAAAAAGTTCAGCAAAATTTCTTAAAGGGCTGAAAGTTTTGGGTCATCCTCTTTCTAAAATGGGTCGTCCTCTTGAAGCTCAAGGCGTACCAAATCCGTATTGGGCCATCCCAAAGGATAAATATTGAAGCTGAAAGTGTTTGGGTCGTCCCCAATGCAAAACGGGTCGCCCTATATGGCTCAATGCCAAGCTCAAGAGTTTAGGTCGTCCCAAAATCTTTCTAGGCCGTCCCTTTTTCGTCCCTGAATTGAAAGGCTTCTAGATCTTTGTTTGGGTTGTCCCCTTTCCTTTTTGGGTCATCCCAAAATTTTCAGAAATCATTTGGGCCGTCCCCTTCTCAATTTGGGTCATCCCTGAAGAAGAAAAAGTTCAAAAGTCAATTTTTTAGCATGAGATTTCTGACATATCTTCAATAATTTGGATATAATGCTTTCTATAGAATAGATTTTGGAGTGAGATTTGAATTATTGGAAATAAGACTTCTGGGACTTCAATTTGAATATAAAATTGACCCCATTCGGAGTTCGGATGAAGAAGATATGATCATTTGAAGTTGGAGATTTTATGTAGCAAACTTTTTGGGTTATCCCCTTTTCCATCTATGGCGTCCCAGAAGTGGCAGACCTTATTTGGGACAATCCAAACTCATTTTGGATCGACCCTAGCGCGTAGATCTCAGTATGCTAAAGCTGTCCAACAGCTCTTTTTCAAAGTAAAACGTCTATATTTCGATCCTAACCTTTCCATATCATTGAGAGATTAATTAAGTAGTTTATATACTTCATTATTGAGGTTGGTGAACACACTAAAGCAAGATCATAACTCCTATCATTGCTCCCCTATTTTGCTCAGAACCTAATCCACATCTTTGAGCTTTTAGTTCTCAGGTTTTTACACCAAATCTGATTGTACCTCATCTCCTTTATTATATATTGATTGTAAATCATTTGAGAGAGTGAGAGAATATTATAATGAGCCTTAAATTGTGTTTAATCATCTCACAAAAGAGGAGAAGACTGCTATCGTTACCAAGTTGCTGCTGTAAATTTTCAAGAGCAAGGTTCACCTTTTGCTCATCCCATAACTCTAACAAAGTGCCAGGTTCCGCTTCACCTTGCAAAGAAGAATACATTTCGATTGGCCTTCAACAATAGTTGGTTACGCCTCACCAGTAAGAAGGTCATTGTAATGGTTACAACTCACCCGTAAGAAGGTCATTTTGTAAACGGTTACGATTCACCCATAAGAAATCCGTAGTGAATTACCAAAGGCATTTTGGGGAGTGGATGTAGGCCGAGTTTTTGGCCGAACCACTATAACTCTTGTGTGTTGTAGTTTGAATTTCTCTATCCCTTCTCTTTACTCATTGTGCATATTTATTTGATTATATTTGTTGCACAAATATATATTGCTTCCGCACTTAGAATTTGTAAAAAGAGTTTTAAAGGGTTAAGTTTGCTAGGCAACCTATTCACCCCCCTCTAGGTTGCACGTAGTGGATCAACAGTACCTACAAAGATAATTTCTCCTGAAGAGACTAGATTCCCAAAACCAATGACCCCAAAAGTGAAACCTCTTGAAGAAAAGATTTCTGATGATTTTCCCCTGAAGATGAACAGGTACCTCAAAATAATAACATCTCAACACATTTCATGTATACAGGAGAAGTATGTGATGAAATCATGCCACAACCCATTTTTAAATTATGGAATCTGTGACCGGTCAGTGAGTTAGAACCCACCAAAGACATCTTCTATTTTTTCCCATTGTTATAGGATTGTTGCCTTGTAAATAAATATTTTGATATAAAAAAGTAAATTATTCATAATCAAGAGAAATTTAAGAACATGGTAAATGAATAAGTAAATAAACTTTCTTCTTACATTTTTTAGTGATCTTGTCTTAAAATCCCCAGAGTATACTAACTCGTACGTGCGTCATTCATTTCTCAAATGCACATCTTATGCCAAAATCGCATCATATGACAAGAAATAACAAAATGTTTATCCAGCTATGCTTCATCTTTTAAGTATGCATCACTTGAAAAATGCAGGATTTAACTGCATTAGCAAGCTAGTGTGAGATAATGATATCTGAATTAATTCACAATTTTCAATATTTAAAATGATCTCACTTTTAAACAATTCTACCAAGAATTTGAGAAGCGACCCCATGATTGGAGATGATCATTCAATACCATCCAATGGTCGAGATACCGTTTAAACTATCATTCCCATACTTTATAACATTCACAATTTCATACATATTTTCAATGTATCACAGGATTATTCCATATACAGGTTTCTCTATCTTTCAGGATTTTTCCATATTACGAAATTATCCACATCACATTTTTATACATCTTTCAGGATTTTTCCATATCATATAATCGTTATACAGTAAAAAATCAAAAACATAGATTAATGCATATATCAATACTCATCGATATTAACTGTAATTCTTGTCCAACCAAATTTGTTTACAGAGATTCGGAAGTTAAACATCAATAAAATAATATTTTAGAAGAATATTATAACTATCCTTATTAATCTAAACATGGTTTCTAAATAACATTTTCAACTTTTTGAGTAAACTGATATTGAGAAACTTACAAGTTTTATTTGATTATTTACACTTGGTTAATTTGACAGGTTAACCTAAGATAGGTTAAGTTGTAATGTGCATTTTATAACTTTAGTCAAAAAGATCAATATTTAAATATGATAATTAATACGTTCAATTCTTAATATATATATATATATATATATATATATGCATATGCATATTATAAAATAGTATTCTTTTTGGTTTAAACTATATAAATAGTAAAGCAAACATAGTGTAATCAATAACTTTAGTATAATAATACCTTAATCATTTATCACGTTTGAGGTTTAACAAAATTACTAACATGGTGACCAAATTCGAGCTACAAATTTTTGTATATTAACATATTAAAATATTAGTTTATAAGTTAATTAAAGTTAGTATTATTCATAAAATATTAATATTACACATTTTATTTACAACACTCGTTATTTCATTATTAGTATTATGTATAAAATAATCATTTTTCATACACGTATAATATTTATATACTTAACCTTAATGAATTTAAAATATTCACAAAAAAATATTTTATTCCATTTTATTTTATCCTTACTAATTAACTAACATATTGTTTATATAGATATGTATCGATACAATCATTACAGAGATTTGTATTTTTTTTATTTGAAGACAATCTCTTAATTAAGATAACCGAGTTATGTATTGAGGATTTAGGACCGTTCCGGAGAGAAATAGAAAGAGAGAAAACTTATCTGGTATGTTCCATGCTCCTATCAAATCTCCATTTTTGTTGTTCGTTTTTCTTCTGTCATATCTCCCTTTTCGTTGTTTGTTTTTCTTTTATTTTTATTTCATTTTTGTTTTAATTTTATTTGTATTAGGATCACTCAAATTGAATGGATCCGTACTCTATATTTTTTCCATTCTCCATTATTTACAATTTCACAATATTCTTATAATATCATTTATATCTATGTTCATGCCACATCGTTGTCCACATATGATTGTCATGAAGTAATAACCCCAAAGCATATGTAATCCAGATATCAAACTCATAGTTCAGGTTATTTCTTGTGTCAACTGGATTAGTCAAGAAATTTTTTGAATCTAAACAAAAATAATTTAATTGCTTTAGTTAGATTTATTATTTTATCCTTTTCATCGTTTTTCTCATAATTGGATCATTTAGTCTACTTTTCTTGATTAACTAAACTCGACCATTAACAAAAACTAAAAGGTAAAAGTGTGTTCATAATTTAAGTTTATTTAGTTTTAGAATCGGATTTTAATTTCAATTTTCTTTTATACAATATTTATGAAAGAATAATAATAATAATAATAATAATAATAATAATAATAATAATAATAATAATAATAATAATAATAATAATAATACTGCTACATCATATAAGTATTATAGATTTAGCAGGTCATATCTGCCACCTGGCTTCTTGGCTCTGATACCAAACAGGGGTTGGATCTTCAACAAAACAGCTCTTTATAAAACTTCAAATATTTTATTCAAACTTATATATATGTATTTTACAAACACGGAGATTACAAAATGGGAGAGAGATGGAAGGAGAACTTGACAAATAAAAACTTAGAAAAGAAAAGGTTAAATGCCAACAAGGGTGGCACTCCCTTAAATAGGAAAAGATTGGCTACTGTGTGGATGCCAAGACATTTCTTTCAAGTCCGAACTGATTATCATCCAGCTGGGAAGTTAATTAGTAAAGAATATATTCCTTCACTTTACTAATCACCACTTTCTTCATCTTCGGATAAGAAAGATGAGCCGCCATTGTCGTTTTCTTCTAGTGAAGGGGTCCATGTCACATGGGCAGATGAACCAGCTTCCTCCAAAACCATAGTGGCAGACACATCATTTAGTGGGTAGTCTGAATCAATATTGTTGGAATTAGTGCTTGTGGGCCAGGGAAAGAATCCTCCCCACTTGATGACAGGTTGAGGTTTTGGCGGTGAATGATCGCACAGCTTCCACCAAGCTTCATCTTTAACTATTCCATTAGGGTGAAATCTTCCAGTTAAAGATCTATACTGTAATTCCTTAGGTATCTTATAAGGAATTTTAAAGTGTTCCCCATAATTGGGTAAATACTAATGATGGTTGTTGTGAAGAGCCATCATTAAATCTGTAATAATATAGAGTGTTAGCCATTCCACGGAAAAATCCTGTTTTGCTACACTCTATATTTTAATTATAGATTTATCACTTCTTCTCAGAAGTAGTTGCTTTATCCTGAACAATTCCGATTAAAGAATCCCAATAACCTTCAACAGGAATATCATCATCTGGATTTTGAGATTCTCCAGCAAGGTATGTGAAAGGATTGGTATCACCGACTTCAGTAGGAGTAGGTGATTTCATGCTTGGTACGGTGGCACAGAGGAAATTGGTTTTCATAATTTTCAACATCTTTACAGATAATTGAACTTCAGTATAATCTAGATATTGGGTTCTTAAGGAGTGCATAATAAGGGTTCCCAAATTATCCATGTTCACAAAAGGAGGTGCTGTAGAAGAAACATTTTTGCTTGGGTTTGGGCTTGTTTTTCTTGTTCAGAAATAGCTTCGGAAATTTTGGTAAGGGTTTTTGAAATATCAAAACTGTCCCACCATTTGAAAAATAAAGTTCTTTTGAGCTCAAGACACTCAAACTCATCAAGATCACATTTTAGGTTCCATCTCCAAATCTAGGGTAATTGGAATTGGGTAAATGAATACAGAGAGTGTTTCCCAATAGGGTCCCACTTACAGTTGTTTTTACCAAAGACTGTAGCAGCCTTAGTCATGGTAAGCTCCTTAGTCATGGTAAGCTTCGAATGAGAATTAATCCATTTTGGATATAACTCTTTCAGTGGTTGTGGTAACACATCAAGGGTCGGCCCCATTTTGTGCCACCAGCAAAAAATCCATGTAGGAAATTCCGAACACATGAGAATTTCAGGATTAATTGAGAAAAACCATGTATGTTTTCGAGTAGGATTCTGATAAAAAAATGAGTAATGCCATGTATAGACCTAATCCCAATAATTATAAGAAATCACATTCAGTTTCAGTATCTTAGGGCGAAAAGGATCAAGACCCCAAGCCCTAGGATCCAGAATACAGATAATATAACACTTAGAATGTGTTATAGGTGATTTCGGATCAGAATTATTCCGTTTATGATTAGTAATCTGAACAGATCCAGTTTTGAGCAACATGGCTTCAAAAATGTAGCGATGTCTGCCTTCGAATACAGTAAACATCTGATTACCGAGATATCATTCTTTAATGAACCATGGATCAAGGTACCATTGCATATCTTCGGAAGAAAGAGAAAGTATATGTTCCGTAAAAGTATTTTCAAAATACTTCGGTTCCGTAGCAAGTATTTGCTTTAAGTTAGATATTGGTACTTAAGGTGTACTAGTACCTTGCTTCGGAATAGGAGAGGAGGATGACGATCCTACCGGTCCTCTTAAGTACGGAAAATCCTCAAGAGGAATTCCCCGTTGCTTCGGAAGTTTAGGGTTTTTACCCTTGTCACCTTTCGGTGGCATCTTCGGAAAAATCCTGTAAAAATTCTCTAGTTAGAAAATCTGGTAGAGAATTATGAGATCCTTTGATATATTCAATATGAAAATCAAAAGAGCTCAATTCTGATTGCCATCTTGCAAAAATTTGTTTTGAAACAATGTTTTTAACATCTTTTTGTAAAATGGTTTTTGCAGCACCGCAATCAATACGCAGTAAAAATGTTTGATTTAATAAATCATTCTGAAATTTAGAAATACATTTCACAATAGAAATCATTTCTTTTTTAATTGTAGAATAATTTTTCTGTGCATGTTTCCATACTGCATAAAACAAATCTTACTAATTCTTCTTTATTAGTATGGGGATGTCTTTGTTTCAAAATACCACCATAACCAATGTCAGAAGCATCAGTTTCTATAATTTTAAACCAACTAGGGTTAGGTAAAGATAAACATGGTAAAACTTTAACCCATTTGTTTGATTTTTCTTACAGCTGTGGTATGTGAATCGGTCCATGGAGGAGGATTCTTCTGTAACCTAGTTTGCAATATTGCTGTATCTTGGGTTAAATACTAATAGAAGTCAAAAATATAATTGAGACTTCCAAGAAATCTTTGTAATTGAGGTTTTTCTTTTAATTCATCTGGGAATTTTGATGCAAACTCAATACTACGGGAAATAGGGATAATAATACCCTGATTTATATTATGTCCTAAAACCTAACTGTTGTAGTAAATAATTTCATTTTGGGTGCCGAAACAACTAAACCATTTTTAAAAATAATTTTTTTAAAAGTATTTAGAAGTTTAAAATGGTGATCTATATTTGAGGAATACACAAGTACATCATCAATATAGACAATACAGAATTCAGAATAGGGAGTAAAAATCTCATTTTTAATATTCTGAAATTCGGATGGTGCATTTTTTAGTCCAAAAGGCATTACATTCCATTCGTAATGACCAAATGGTACTACACAAGCAGTTTTGTATCTATCTTCTTCTTTAATTTGTATTTGCCGGTATCCTGACTTTAAATCAAATTTAGAAAAGATAGATGCAGATTGTAAGCGATCTAAAAAATCCTTTTTGTTTAGAATAAAGTATCTAATCCATTTCAGTTTGTCATTTAAAGGATTATAATAAATTACAAGTCTAGGAGTTCCTCTCTCAATTTCACTATTTTTATTGACATAAAAAGCAGTGCTATTCCAAGGAGAGTAACTTTTTCTGATAAACTTTTTGTCAAGAAGATCTTGGATTTCCTTCTTGCAATGTTCAAGATAGTCAACTTTCATCTGACTAGGCCTTGCTTTTGTTATAATATTAACTTCCTTAAAATCATGTTCATAAGGAAGAGAAACAATATGTTGTTTTCTATCCCAAAAAGCATGTGGAATATTACTGCAAATTTCAGTAATAAAATTTTGTTCCAATTTTTTAATCTTTTCTTGAAGATTAGGATTCAGTAAGTGCTGATTAACATTCATTATAAAAATTTCTTTTGATAATGAATTCAAATATTTTTCTTTTTTAAGGATTAAGTCTTTAATCTCATTTAGAGATGTAATTTTAGGATTAGTTATAAAAGGAAAATAAACATTATTACCTTTATAACTATTAGAAATTCCATTAGAATCATTGTCACTCAATGGCATAAGTAAATTAAGGAAACAGGTTCCTAAAATTACTTGTTGTTTTAAGTTT
This sequence comes from Sarracenia leucophylla, assembly GCA_035668355.1. NCBI lineage: Eukaryota > Viridiplantae > Streptophyta > Magnoliopsida > Ericales > Sarraceniaceae > Sarracenia > Sarracenia leucophylla. The sequence goes on from JAULLG010272823.1 coordinate 8,675, forward strand.
TGTACCAATAAGAATACTGCAATTATGCAAATTCCTTGGTTGCAGATATTAACATTAGGTAGTTTGTACTGTATTTTCATACGAGTACCACTAGCTGCAGTTAATGATTGTGTTGTTTTTTCAAAATATTTAGTAGGAACCAATCCTTCTTGAACACAATTCATGTCAGCACCACTGTCAACAAGAGAAATGACATTCTGTATGGTATATTCCTTATTAATAACAATATTAATAGTTATATACCATTTTTGATGAGTAACCTTTTGAAGAAGGTTAAGAAAAGGAGAATTTAAATCTTCAGTTATAGGTTCTATAGAACTACTAGGAAGATTATTCTTTTCTGTGGGAATAGAGATACTTTCTAATGAAGAAAGTCTTGATCTTATATTAAGATTCTCTATTATACTTTCTAATGAAGAAAGTCTTGATCTTATATTAAGATTCTCTATTTCATAATGTTGGTTAAACAATTTTATAAAGATGGAAATCATACAAAAATCTAGGGTTTTGTATAGGGGCTTTTGCTAGATTTGGGGAAAGTGATTAATTAATTTTACTCTTATGCAATTGAATCTAAGTAGATATACTTCATTGCTATATGAATAGAAACAAACATTGAAATAGCTATGTTGTTTGTTGTCTGGTTGGCGGTATATGCATTGCTATATGAATACACTTAGGCATATCCTTGAATTAAGAGATCCACTGTGTAATGTTAGCATATGTTGCTTATATGTGATCTCGTTGAGAATTATGATTGATGGATGATGTGAATTTATGCCGATAAGCTTAGGTTTATTTGTATCTATGGGTTCGAATGTGTAATGGTAATTTAGCCTTGCATGAACTATGTGATTGTTATGTGATGGATTGACATGGTTAAGGCCATGATAGCGCGAATAAGAGCTAACAGGGGACCTTTTCCCTTCGGATTTGAACTGTAAATGGGGGCATGGCTCGAATGGGAGTCATGGCTTGGATGGGAGCCGAGGCTCGAATGAGATCCAACAGGGGGCCTTCTCCCTTCAGGTTCGGGCCGTAAATGAGCGCATGGTTCGAATGGAATTCATGGCTTGGATGGGAGTTGAGATAGTCAATTACTTGATTAGTGATCTTTGATCAGTGAGTGAGGTTTTAGTATGAAAATTATATAGATTTTCAAAATGGATTATGCAAACAGGGTTTGACATACCAAAAAAAAAATTACTTTTTATTTAAGTAATTTACTTTTCTTTATTTGTTGCGCAATCATCCTCCCATAACATGCATACTTCACTGATTTTCATATTTTTTACGAGCGTCGTCGCATAGTGTTATTTTAAAACAACATTTTAGGTGACCCAGGTAAGGCTATAGTGGAGCAGTAGACCGGTTTGATGCACTCCCTATCATGCGTGACAAGAGATTCTATGGATGTGGTTCTTTCTATTGTCTTTGTCTATCCTCTTTTGTCTATGTAGTTGACTTTATGTCATTTTAAACATTTGGATTAATGTAAGGCCATAAAGTCAAATTCTTTATTGGATGATTCTAAGGAGGTATGGATATGAGTATTTTATTGTTATGGATATGTATGGGCTCTTTATATGAGTAAGATGGCAGGGTGTATGTCGTGTGTATATTGTGAGGCTCATGTAATGGGATTCTCTAAAATCATTTTTGAAAGAAATGTTTTAAACAAGTAAGTGTTTAACGTACGTTTGTTGATTTGCGAAACATGAGAATCCCAATTGATACACTTTCATCTTATTTTAAATCATCTTCTTCAAGCATTATGGTATGATTGGATCTTACTAAAGGAAAATTTAACAAAATAAACCATGATTTGTTTCCGATTTTCAAATAACCCAATCTATCTCCAGTTCGAATAAGGATATTAATGTGACTAAAACATTATTAATGTCAGGACGTGACAACTTGTTATCAAAGCTTTAGGCTCGAATAATTTGAAACCGTGGGAAGGGGTGTGCCACACCATGAGGGATAACTTGCATGTTGCATTTGTATCATGAGTATGCTTGTGTGCCTATTGTGTGATGTGCTATATTTGTGCATGCTATTTGAATATGTGGGTATGGAGGTAGGACTCTGAGGATTACATTTCTTCCTTCAGCGTATAGGATTATTGGTTTAAGGTTCTATTTAGAAAGGCGCTTACCTAACGCCCGTTCAACACAGAAACCCATGCGAGTGGGTCAGATTAACATGTCACTCCAAGAAGCCTCCTAAATATGTGGTGATGTGGTGTCATGCTATTGTTGTGATACTAGCATGTTACTCCTTGACTTGTTGTTCTTAGACATTAATTGACTTATCCCGAGGGATGAGACTATGACTATAAGCTATACTAGACCTGTTTGTCCTTGGGACGTGAGTCCACTTATCCGAGAGATAAGGTCACGGTTGTGGATTATGCTTGACTTATGGTTGGGCATCTGTTCCTTAGACAATGAGATTTTTTACCTGTAGGAGTGGGATTATGAGACTGAGTAGACATATATGTTAGGCGGCAGTTCAGGTGCGTCTATGATAGCCGTAGAGGTTCTCATGTCAAGAGCCATGCGCTCTTGTACCTTATTTTTGCTTTATGGGCTAAGTACGACCTAACGTGTATATGTAGAAGGCTTTGCACGAGATGATGTGGAAAGGAACGTAGTGGTACCATAATGTGTTCTGACCCTTCGAGATAGAGGTTGTGTTTTAGAGTTTTCTCATTTTGAGGGATACTCTTGACGGTCATGTCGATGTTGTGTAGTCTCCAGTAACCTATTTCAGGTTGGTGAACTGTGCTAAGAGTGTAAGTCTAAGGAACACCTCCATTTGAGAGTGAACATTGAGCAACGTTTATGAGAATTGATGAGTGATTGATGAGTCCGAGACCATATCAAGACTTATTGGCTATTATATGGCTTGGACGCCTTTGGTGAGTCTTTCAGGTCTTATGGAGAGGAGGTAGGATGTTCTTATCATGGTTAGGGATCTTTTTGAGATGTCCATCTATGACGGATATATGAGATGGTACTAGCGGTATCGTTGGTATGGTCGTAGTCAGGAGGGCTATAGTTGCGTATAGCCTAGTAATCATCGGGACGATCAACGGCTTGTGGTGCGAGGACTTTCCCCTAGTGGGTGCGGAAGCACTTGACATGGAGGCGGGGATGCCAACCATGTTGGTTTTTCTTGGGTGGCGGCGTGATCGCTTAAGATGCCTTTCTCGATGGATGATAGACACAGTATGGGTCGTTGGCGTGTGAGTGAGATGGTTGTGTTAGATTGAGCTATCTATCAATTGGATGGAACTCTTAGCTGCCCTTCGGGCACGTGACGATTGTGACCATCGATGGGTTACCACCTATATCCCAGAGGGGGATCCATTCTTCTTCATGGGAGATCGAGATGAGGCTTCAATACCGTCATGTTGTTGTTTTGAAGATGGGTACCTTAGTCCTTCGTCTTTGGCCTTTAACCTTGATACCGAAGTTGAGATGGTGAGGTTGTGGTCATCGCACCATTGTTTGGAGTTATAGGAACTCTTTGGCGGGTTTCTCCGAGGTGTGTGGCGTGAGGAGTTCGTGACAGACTCAGATGATATGGTTGTGTGGCTTTGAGTAGTGACCTTTATGCCCTCTTTGGATTCAGCTTGGTGCATTGTGTCCACCTGTAGCCTACTGTTGGTCTAGTGGTAGGCACCTACATGGTAGGATCGGCTTGATAGCAGGGAGTGTGTTGGGAGGGGCATTCAGTTGGGTTTAGTGTCGATACGGATTGAGGTTTCGCAAACAATCGGGGACTTCGTATAGTGAGGCACGACGATGTTTACTGACAGTTGATTGATGGTTAGTAAATAGGCACTTGTCAAAAGTGTTGGAACTCAATGCAGAAGCGTATCGGGTTTTCAAAAATTTGATTCGGTGCTTGTTTTTCATGAATCCTTACATGCTAACTATACATTGACAGAAATAATACCTTAGTGATTTGTCGAAAACTCACTAAAAGTCACCGTTGAGACGATCCCACGATCTTCTCACGTATGACCCTTGCACGTACTCGCCTCCGGTGGGTGGGCACCGATCCGAGACGAGACCTAGAAGCTTCAACACACCATGGATCCTTCTCCATCCGATGCTCAAAACAAGAACACAAGGAGAGGGAAGAGGAGGGGGCGGCTAGGTCTTGTAAAATACAAGACTTAATTCTTTGGCAATTGTGGGCTAGGGTTTCAATATTTCCTATAACCATGTATAAATAAGCCTTCCAATTAATTAAGGAAAATAATAATAATTATTCTCCATAATTATTTGGATTATATATACACATAATTATATATATTAAAACCATATATTAGGATTCTTATTTTATTCCTTATATTTTGTATATATATATTATCCCATATATTTTTAGGAAAATAATAATAATTATTCTCCATCCAATATATAATATATATCCACAAAATATATACATAAAATTACATCCTATAAGGGCCGGCCACACCTAGAGAAATTAGGAGACAAGGAGAAAAAATCTCTAGCTTCCTAAAAACTCTCCTAGAAAATATATCCATGCCTTATTAATTTTTATCCAAGATATATACAAAATATATCTAAATAAATTAATTAGGCAACTACACTCTCTAGGGCCGGCCACCTAGGGATAAATCCCTAGATATGCCAAATACCGAAAATGCCCCCAAACATTTAATTTAATACCTCGAACGTCCCGGCGATAAATCCGACGATCGAATTAAATTAAATAAATACCGAAACTTCGTAAAATCCTGTGCATATAAAAGGGCTACGTGAGGGATCACGAGGAAGTATAGGACTCGGGCTAATCGTACGAAAATACCGGATATCCCTAACTCAAGCCCCGAGTTAGTCCATTCCCGCACGAACCATGACTTATTCCACTAAAGGCCCTGGCTGAACTCCCGACCCTAAACTCGAATTATGTCTCTAGTTTCCAATTAACAGATGCACTGCCATCTCCCCACGTTTCAGATATGGATTCCCAATATCCGAATTAGGTTACTAACAACCCAGTTCAAAAATCATCTTATCCTCGCAACCGCACCACTTAACTTATCGATATACCGGATCGAAGGATCCAATGCGCAGGTTTGGCATAACCGAACTTATAAGCACGCACACGAGGGGGAACTCCTCAACCAGTGTTATATCCGTTAGGGTGTCCGTCAGATGATTGTCAACCATCGAACGAATAATGCAGTACCCAACCCACCGATCATATTGATCTTGCCATAGAAATCTCAGCCGTTGGTGACTCAAAGTACTTGTCACTATCCGAACATGATTCGATCAATCACGTCAGGATATGGATGTGAATCAACCAGTATTATGTCACTATCAACATATTGATCTCGCCATATTGATCTCGTCTTAGAACTCCTCAACCAGTATTATGTCACTATTAACATATAGGATGTGGATCAATTCATATAGTCAGTATAGAATTGATCATCCTATTTACTCCGCTTAATACACTCCAAATGCACTAACACAACGAGCTCGAAACTCAAATCCCAAGACCGGGATTCGATCCTACCGACCTAGTCAAGACTAGCTAATATAACGATGTGCTATAACCGTACCAATGGATAGTTCGGGTCCACTGCGGTCGTGAGCCACTAGTATATCTGTCAGAACCTTTGACCCGATCTTTTCCGCTTCAGGCGACGAGTCAAATACTAGACTGTATATACGGACAATGCATACATACATCATATAATAAATAAATATGAATCTTAGAATACATAACCTCCCAATATATTCTCATTAATATTCCCGGGATCCCGGATAGTAAAATACCCAAAAACATGGCTTTTAAGTGTACAAACCTAACAATCTCCCACTTATATTCAAAACCATGCGGCCATCAGTCACCCAACACTTTTACCTAAGTAAAAGTACCTACTATGTTGCCCATAGACGTAACCGTGCATGTCACAACGTCACCACATTGTACTGTCTTCCGGAAGAGACAAACTTTCCCTCAAATGCGTTTTCCCGAGGAAACACACACTTGATGAGGTGGACCTCCTAGAACCTCCATCAATCCTGGAATAACTAGTTTGTATATCCCGAGGGATATGAAACTTTCAGCCTGGTACATCCCCATACACTCCCTAATCTTTTCGGATACTTGAGTATATGTTTGACCGTAGTCAATATTGCTCCCTCTATATTTGCGGTTGAATACAGAAAATTGGCATATGTGAGAATTCCTAACGCCGAGGAATGCCTCTCATCCTCTCTACCTCCTGGGATCTTTCCAGGTCCCCGATCCCTAGATAGAGAAATTCTAAAGGAGGAAATCCTTTCCTGAAAGTTTTCCATGCTTACTCGAGCAATAATCAAGTCAATATAACCACCTCGGGATAAGTCCAAAATCCTAATTTGGTCAATCTCGCAGAAGATTAATCCGTAGGATTTGGCCCGCTTCCCCAAAGTCCTTGACTGGATTACCATACCTTTTCCGAAGATAACAACCCCACATCATTGCCGATTAGAAGTATGTCATCATCATTGATGACTAGAAACATTACCTTGTTGCCATCATGCTTCCAGGACATAATATTCGATAGGACACAGACCAAAGCCATAGCTTTCGATCGCCTGGTCAAATCGTGTATTCCCAAAACCCTGATGCTTACTTAAGTCCGTAATGGATTCTCTTAAGCTTCGTACAATCATGTGCACCTGGCACTTTGCTAAAAAATCCATCTGACTGCATCACGTGGATGCACTCATCAGGATTTTCATAGCCCTTTGCCAATATCCGCATCCTTGCCTTGAAGTTCCATTGTAGTTACCGGGTTCAGTATCCAGTTCTTTCGGGATCCTGTCGTGAGACTCTCCTAAGAACACATACCTTTTGGGTTGTCGAACAACCCTCCCACTACGATGAGGACATTCTCTTGTACTCGTGATTGGTCATGTCTCACACCGCTCATCAGGTATATAATCCAGTTGCACCATTTAATTAATCATAACCTTTTATTAGAATAATACGTTACCGGGATTTGTGATATATTACATAATCCTTTTCTCAATTTGTACTAACAAACACCCCCGACTCTTTGGATTACAATATAAATCACCTTTGGTTTACACGAGTAATCTACTATGTACTTTACCACTTCTTTAAGGAACCTACTCCTCCTAATCCGCAACACCAATATGCCGAAGTATCCTCGGTGCAGTCAACCAGGACTTTCAATCCCATAACTGACAAGTAGTCTCTTGAACTTCCAAAAAGGTAATTACCACCACGATAGAATCGTGGGGTCTTTTCCACCTTTTACCTGGTTATTCACCTGACCACATATACAAAAATGAACCTATTCCCACACTTATTTGGCTCTAAGTTCCTTGGCCGTAAATGGCCTCCACGTCATCTTACCTTTTAAATAAGATTCAAAGACTGGAAGTGCCTTCACTTCCAATAAACCTCAAGGTCCATTTTCTACCAGTGTTTACATCTTATTTAAATTAAGATATCCTTAACGAAGATGCCAAGAAAATGTTAGGTTCGGTGAGGAATCCTTTTCCTATTTATTGGTAAAACATGTAAATTATTCACCCTTTTAATTATTTACAGTAGGAATAATGATAACCCATGTTTAAAGATAATTTCGCCATGCACCAAGGCAGATAAATGAAATACCATCCAAACCATGCATAAACATAAGGAAAAACCAAATATCTGTCTTCCCTAAAACAGGAAACCTTAACATAAGTCTGCATGTTTTAAGGTACATAAATGTCTCAAAATAAAATGCCTTATTCCTACTGAAATAAATAACTACTGCTCCCACTACATATGCATAAACCCGAGAGTAATACCCCAACCACTGATATATCTTGCAATCTCTAAGCTGCCTGGTTACCTGGAACCCATGCAATAAATTGCAAGCATGATTAGTGGATCCCGTATCTACAATCCAGGTTCCCGTAGATACAACCACAAAACATGTTTCTACTTTTAAATAAGAAAACAAATATCTGCACCTTCCTTGTTCTTTCGATCTGGACAATCCCTCTTCCAGTGCCCTAGCTTCTGACAGTAGTAGCACTTACCCTTAGGCGCCTTATATTTCACCTTGGTAACCGATGGCTTTGCTTTGCCTACTCCCTTTGCATTTTCCTGTTGCTGAACTTTCTTCTGCTTCTTGCCACCACTTGGCATAGAAAAGGAATCCATTTCTGCAATAAATTCCTGAGTCGACTTCCGGATAACACCCTTAGCTGCTTGAAGTTCTATTAACGATTCTGCCAATGTAAAAGTAAGTTTCTTCATATTGTAATTAAGGAAGAATTGATTAAAATGGTTAGGCAGTGACTGGAGAACGATATCGATTTGGGATTCGGCATCGATCTCGGCTCCTAAGACCTCCAACTAGTTTAGAAGACAGATCATCTTCAGAATGTGGTCCCTAACTGGTGTACCCTCAGCCATACGTGTATTCAATAGAGCCCTCATGGCCACCTGCTTGGCTGCCCTACCTTGCTCACCAAACATTTCTGTAAGGTTAGTCATGATATCAGCCGCAGATCCCATAGACTGATGTTATCTTTGCAACACGTCTGACATAGATGCCAGCATGTAGCAAGTCGCCATCCTATCAGGCTCCTTCCATAACTCATAATAACGAGTATCCAAATCGAATGTCTCATCATTTGGAGCAGGAGGACAAGGTTCTGTGAGCATAAATTTGTAAGTCTCATCCGGGAGACAATACAACGTGGAGACATTGTGGCATGCATGGTTACATCTGCGGGCAACCTAGCAGGTACTTTTACTTAGGTAAATGTGTTAGGTGTCAGATGGTTTGCATGGCTTTGAGTATAAATGGGAGATTGTTGGGATATGTATACTTAAAAGCAATGCTTTTACGTATTATCTAGGATCGCGGAAATATTAATGAGATTCAATTAAGAGGATACGCATGCTCGGATTCATATTTATTGTATTTATGATGTATGTATGCATTATCCGTATATTGTGTCCAGTATTTTACTCGTTGCATGAAGCGGGGAAGATCGGGTCAAAGGTTCAGACACATATGCAAGGGGCTCACAACCGGAATGGACCCAGACTGTCCATTGGTACGATTGTAGCACATTGTTATATTAGCTGGTCTTGGTTAGGTCGAAAGGATCGAATCCTGGTCTTGGGATTTGAGTTTCGAGCTCGATGTGTTAGTACACTTGGAGTGTATTGA
>JAULLG010272824.1:0-12092 GCA_035668355.1 Sarracenia leucophylla
ACACTTCGGATGATAGGTCGTCAGAACTTCTTCACACTTCTGATGACAGAAGTGGCTGACAGCACTTGGACGATTTTGCTCCTTTTCTCCTTTCTTCTTGGCTTTTTGGCTTAACCTTTATGACTTGTCCTTAGTCATAAAAACTTGACTTTTTGCCATAAAAATGAGCTTCAAAACAAGATGTAAACCTATGAACACAACTCAAACAAAGCTCAAACATTAGCAACAACAAATCAATGTATTGGACAAAACAAAATCAAAACCAAGGCTTGATTGAAAAAGGCTTTAGGCCAACAATTTCATTAGGACATAATGAGCATAAGGAGTTGATCTACTTTCATTACCAACAACCATGGCATCATGCTAGGGAGTGGCCACAAAATGGGCAATTCCAGAGTCAGCCTTTAGCTCTCATTCAGGATCAATCAAGGACCACCCATGTGTTATCAGTGTGGCCAAGTGGATCACGTGCACTAGGACTATTCTCAGAGGGGGAATATGCATAGTGTGTCTTGTGTATTGCTGACCAAGTTACTCAGGCACGTCAGGACTATAGGCAAACACAATAGTAGGCTAAAGCACATGCACCAAGACCAACTGAGAGTGCCACATCAGCTCAGTTAGTGAGATAGTCAGGAGGTTGGGGTAATGTGGGTCAAAATTTAAGCACCCAAGGATTGGTGTATGTGATTTGTGGGGTAAGTTGCTCCTTAGACATCAATGATACCAGTTCCTTTTATAAGTACACTAGTCATTCGGGGTATCTTCCTTCTGTTTCATTATTGGGCATGTGTATTGGTTGACACTGGTGCATCAAACTCATTCATTTCATCCATGTTTGCATCTACATTGGGACTATAAGTAGATGAGATGGGTATGACCTTCTGTGTTGAGACTCCTATCGAGACGAGTGTAGTATCGAGACGCATTTGTAGATCATATGAGATGGAGGTGGTAGGTTATCATTTCATCTTTGATTTCAAAGTCCTAGATATGAACGAATTTGATGTCATCTTTGGGATAGACTGGTTTACCATCTTTCCGGCCTTAATAGACTGTGACCAATGACGAGTCTACTTGTGTACTTCAAAAGGAGAGTTAGTATATTTTGTGGGAGATCAGGATGATAGTGTTGCACCTTGACTTTATTACTCTGGAGATCGTGAGGGTCTTCATGCCCTCTTATCAGCCTTGTCTATTCGTGAGTACCACTATTATAGATGTTACTTGATTGTAGTACATCATGTTATAATTATGGGTGACATGATTGAGTGTTATATTATGGTTTATGTAGCATATATGGGGAGCGTCGATCCCTATGGTTAAGACCCGTGAATGTATGAGCTTATATATACTCTATGTGAGTTATTCGGGGAGTGCCGATCCCTATGATTAAAGCTCATAAAAGTATGACCTGTGATACACTCTATGTCAGTTATCCTGGGCGTGCTGAGCCCTCGACTTGGGGTTGTAAATGATAAGATGGTTGGTGTGCTGAGCCCTCAACTTCTGGTCGTAAATGATGAGTTTGTGGGTGTGCCGAGCTTTCAGCTTTGGGTCGTAAATGACGAGCTGGTTCTTGTATGATAATATTAGGGTGTAAGGGTTAGTATAATTGGTTGATAATTGATTTGTACATGATAATGTTTATAGGTTAAGGTATAGAACTTAACTTATATTCATTACGGTACAGTGGTTTGAATGATTAACTGAGATGTGGGGTATTTTTTGGAAAACGGTGTTTAAAAAAATGGTTGTGTATACTGCAGTTTTATGTTAGAAAATGTTTGTTTTCCTTTCAATGTTTTACATTTGCAACTGCTAAACAACCATCCTCACATGCTATTCATATATTCTTGGTTTATCATATGTCCTGCGAGCCTTGGACATATGTTGTTTTAAAATAATATTTTATGTATTAGTGGCAGAGCATTGGTAGACCCTGGAGAATTCGGTGATTCATCCCACTCACGGATGGACTGGGGTGCTTACGTTTCTAGCATGTTGTAATTTCCATTTCCATTTCAGATTATTGTATATTCATATAACTTTCATAGTTGGTTATGTTGTAATGTAAGGCCTTAAGGCTATTTACATTTATTGCATGCTTGGTGAGGAATTCAGGAGATCTTAGTGTATCTTGGTTGTATGAACCAGATTTGGGTTGGATTGTAGTAGATGTATATGTATTCCACTGCGTAGTTAGCTTACCTTCTTAAGCTTATGCATGTTTTCTAATTTCCCTTTTCCATATGATAATAATCTTGTGTGGGTGTTTATTAAGTACAAAGTTTGGCTCATTAGTGTCTAAAACAGATCAACCATCGCAAAATTTTTGTAAAACTTAGATGGTGGGATCTGATTTAGGTGGCTTTTAACACTAATAAGGAGAGCAATTTGTACTATTTAAACCTTATGGCACATGATTAATATTAAGCCAGAACTCGTTGAAAATGTTTATTAAATTAATAGGGGTTGATCCGTTACAAATGGTATCAGAGCTCTAGGATCGAATACCTTAGACTATGGAAAGAGTTATGTCATGTCGAGAGAATTGACTTGCATGTTGCATCCATGATATGAGTATGCTAGTATGCTTGTTATGTGACGAGAAATGACTTGTGCTAACTATATAGATATGTGGGTATGGAGGTAGGACTTTACAGATGATGTTTCTTGCTTATGTGTCTGATTGACTACTTTGGGAATCTGATTAGAAAGGTGCCTCGTAAATGCCCATTCTAGTTAGAAATCTAAACGAGTTGTTCGGATTGAGATATCACTCCAATTAGCCTTCTTAGCATGTGATAAGATGTTAACATGTTTATGTGTGTAACTGTTAACATGCTTATGTGTATCACTACTAACATACCTATGTGTATAGATGTTGACGTGTTTCATGATAGAATTATTGCTTTTCATATCATGATTGATTGTTGCCTAACCTACGATAGTAGGGTATGATGGTTATCTGGGAGCGTGTAGACCTTTGTGTTAGGGGTTTGCTCTGCGTAGTTGTGTGGTAGAGGTGGTGATTTGCATGTTGTGAGCCATGCTATGTCATGAGCCATGCGTTCTCATGTCATGTCTTTGCGTGGTGAGCCATGTACCGCCTGGTGCGTACGAACGAGAATGCTTTGCATGATGGTATGTGGATGGGAGCATAGTGGACGAGAGCGTTGTGGTGGTGTGATGTGACCTTAAAAGGTAGAGGTCATGGTTGTGAGTTTTTCTCAATTCCTCTTGAGAGATTCCCTTGGTGGCAATGAAGACGTCGTGCCATCATCAATGTCCTTTTTTAGATCAGTGTGTTGTGCCTGGGGTACATGTTTGAGGAACACATCTATTTGAGAACGAGTGTGGTATGTCGGTTGTGAGAATCGACTATAGAATTGATGGGTTTTTGGACCTTATAAATCTATAAAAGTCGTGCCATGGCCTAGGAGCCTGGATGCTCTGTGATGAGTTGTTTGGATTCCGAGGGGAGAAGGTTAGTTGTTACCTTCTGTGAGTAGAGATCCTTTTTAGAGATCTCTCTGTGACGAGAATCTTGGATGAGATTGGTGTTTGAGAAGTACTAGGAGAGTGGTTAGTATGGTTGTGGTCGGATGGACTACAGTTGTGTGGAGTTTGGTGATCGCCGAGGTGATTAAGAGTTTGTTGAATAGTTGTGCGACCATGTTCCTAGTATTTCTCTGGGACTTGGTTTGGTACCTTGTTCACATCCGAGTTTCTTTGGGTGTGTTATGGTTGCATGGAGAGGGTTCGGTTATGTTTTAGATTGGTTTGTCACCTATGTTTGTTTGGGAAACAAACTAACTAAAATAAGGATGTTTTCAGCTTAGGCATTTTCGACGGTTTCTATTTTGCTTAAGTGTTTGAAGGTTTGTGGTTTCGGGTTGTAGGCTTCTTGTTTGCCTTAACGGTCTCGTGAGGATTATATCTTGCTTCCGGGAGCATGAAATCAGGTTTTGGAGCAAAAAGAAGGTTACAGTATCTTTGTAGTTTTTCTATTTTTGTAACATCGGCTCGAGCGGTTGTCGGTTCACTTGAATGGTCACCTGAGTTAAAAACTATAGAGCTTTGTGTTTGGAATTGGAGTTTTAGGGGATGCTTTGGGTACGATTCTGTACTCTGAAGGGAGGATGTCTTAACTCATTTAACTCTATAAAGGATGCTAATCCAAAGGTTTGGAGTTGCGTTAAAACGAAAAGAGGTTTTCTTTGGAACAAATCCCTAGTAGTGGATTTTGGATATGTTTCTCCAATTTGGCTCAGGTTTGCATTTACTTCCAATTCCTATGTGTTTGACCATTGGCGTAGTAGTAGGCACCTTTATGGTATGATCGACGTGATGGTCGTGAGAGTGTCCATGGGACATTCAGTTGGGTTTGAAGTCGGTACAGATCTGGGTATTGCGAGTGATAAGAGGTTTCATACAAAGAGACACGGTGATGTTTCATGACTATCGAATGCTGATCGATGAGTGGGCAACTATCTGGGACTGACTATTGGTTTCCTTGGACTATGCTGGTGTAGAGATTTCTATAAATCAGTACCTCATGATGGTTTTTTGATGACTGTGGGTAGAAGCTGGTATGAGGATAATACAAGGACGAGTATATTCTCTCATGATCCTTTGGGAGAGTTGGTTGTTTCACCTTCCGAGTGTGAGGGTGTGAGTTATGTTTGTGGGAGTACCCTTTGGTTAGGTCGATGGTCTTGTGTGGGGATTACAGACCGTTGGTGCTTTTTGATCCTTGACCTTGGATGATTCGAGTTATAGCACCCTTGGGGGCTAGTTCAGGTAAGCTTCGTGTGTAAGTTCCCTTGAGGCACTCTCTACGTTTCGAGCCTTGTGAGGTTCTCTGTGGATTACCTTAGATGCCAGTTTGACAGTGATACCATTTCATTATTTGGTGTCAAGATTTATGTTGGCAATCTCTTTTGGAAAAGAGGTGTGAGTGCATGATTCTGTTAATGATGATGCTACAGTTGGTGTTTGGTTGGTTCTGATGAGTTTGGGTTCGTGAGCTCATTGCTGTGGGAACATCTATAACTTGTTTGATTGTCAGATCAAGATGTAGGGATCCTGTGTGTAGGATGGATTCCCTAGAAAGGACATTTGAGGATGTCATGAAATGGAGTTTTAGTTAACTTGGTTATCGTGATGATACTAGTGAAGTTGAGTGAAGGTTTGAGTCATGCGGTTGACGTGATAGCTTGGACGTGTGAATGGCTGATGTAACACATGACCCATCATAACAACATCTTTTAATTCAAGCTTAGTCTTTTCTTCGAAAAGATAGAACAGTTTTAAAACTTCGAGATGAATTAAAACATGATCTTACTTCGGAGTGTTACAGCCAAGTGTTGATGCCTTGAGGACAGATGGGTGATGAGTGGAGGTGTCGGTGGTGAACTGATTGCGTCTCGTGGATGGTTTGGGTTCAATGGTTTGTGGTACTGGAAGGCCGTGTGTGTGAAGAGTTATCAGTTTTGGTGACCCTCATGGGGTGTTGAGTCACCTAGGAAGATTGAGTGTGTACTCCTTGAGTTTTAGGAGAGGTGTGGTGCCTTGGATGTTTGGTATTTGTCGTGAGAACTTTGGGAAATGGAATCCCCTCTTCTTTCCCTTTGTGGTGAGGACTATTTGCGGTGATGCCGGTGTGATCGGCATGTGGAGTTGCGACTGGTGGTGCAGGTTGTGACCATGTTGCTCGATCTTTTGGTGGCCTCGGTGAGTTACTTGTGACGTGCTGGATGTTACAGGTTGATAGGAGGTTCATGGGGAGACAAACCAGGAGTATCTTCAGCTCTTTGCCATAGACTTTGGTGTGTAGTGATGAGTCAATGATGCTATGGAATACCTTGATGAGTCAAGGGAAGTGTGTTTTGGGTAAGGTCTTCGACCTAATGAACATGGACGAGAGCTACGAGATGATGTTTGTGGCCTTAGGTTTGTTTTGGTGGATGATCTTGGTTATGGGTGTCGGCTTTGTAGAGTTCTTACTGTGAGTGTAATAGTTGGGGCTTGAGCGTATTCGTGTTAGATCATTCCTTTGTGGGGTATGGTGTGTCACATCATATAGTCGAGATCGTACATTTACCTTGTGGGTCCGTGTATGACTGATGAACCTTATTGGCATTATCGTACGTTATAGAATGGTATCGCAGAGGTCTTAGGTTGTTTGGGATCCTCAGGTTTTGGGGACAGAGTTTCCAGTCAGCAATGGTTGCTTGTTGTTGAGGAATATTGTGTTTCGGGGTGCAGTATTAGATTGGTACATGATAGTATATAAATTGTTACCGTTTGTAGATCTGTGAGATTGTCCGTTTACATAGGGTACCTGTCTGCATCATGTCACGTTTTGGAGGATATGCCGGGGGTTTATCATGTCATCTTTTGTCGGTTTGCAGAGTTTTTCGACGACAACGATTATCAGTTGGGTTTTCAGATGGCTTCTTTAGAGGCGTGGTACGGTAGACCATGTGGGTCACCGGGATGTTGCGCAGACTTGGTAAAGTCCACCTTGATTGGAACCAGGTTTGGTTAGTATGATGTGCAAAGTTGTTTTCCCATAAGGTACATCGATTTCGAGGATAAAATATTTTAAGTGGGGGAGGTTGTAATAGATGGGATCTTTTCAATTTTCGAATTTTAATTAAACTAGGTTTAAACTTTAAAACTTGTTCGTTGAACTAGTTAAAACTTTACAAAAAATTAAAATTTGATATTTATTCAGAGTCCGACGATGTTACCATTTGTTTTGGAATATCAGGAATATTATTTCAGAGTATTGGGATAAGTTTCAGGATGTTTGGTTCAGAAACGGATCTCGATTTTTAAGTTTTAGACCTGGGCAAAGTAGCTGGGTCTATTCGAGCAGTTGGGGGTCCACTCGAGTGGTGTATGTCAGCAGTGGTTTTAAATGACTCATTTGGAAGATATTTTTTTAGATCAAAATATCTTTTTATCTCTCTAAATTGTCGGAGAAGTTGGAGAACGACGTTAAGGGTTTGGGATGGCTTTTGACTACTCGATTAAGTCTCGTTTGGTGAGTTTTCTTGGATTTAAGTTTGATTTCCTCGATGTTTAGCCGTTGTTCTATGTGTTCACAGAACCAATTTTTGATTTTGGTGTTCGTTTGATGTTAGGATCGGCTGGAGAGGCTATTTTGAGACTTTTGCTTCGGTTACGAGGTAGGATATATGCTTACCTTGAATTATTGTTTAAGTATGCATTGTATACTTTGGTGAAAAGTGAAAATTTTGACGTAGTACGATATGTATATAGTTTTGGGTGACTGAAACAAGGGGCTTTCGAAAATTGGTTAGCTTTTATGCTTATCTAGCTTGATTAGATCATACCTATCTTTTCAATTTTGGATTTAGGTCAATATTGCATAAAACATGTACAATGAGATATATGACGGTTGTCGGGTTTTGACAGGTATAAACTTGTGGTTTTGGAAAATAAGTTAGTTTTCCTACATCTATGTGATGATTGGATCATGCAAATCTTTTCCGTTCGAAAAACGGTTGGACGTAGCTAAGAACATGCACAAACAGATAGGGTTCGTATTGGGAAAACTGGCAGACTTTGGGGAAAAGTGACTTTTCGGTAAAATTTTTTTTGAAAATAATTTCTATTCTATGAAATTGGCATGGATTGGGACCTGCGGTTCCATTTTGAGTCTTTTTGGAAATCAGAACGATTTTCGGAAAAGTTGACAGGTTGATGGATTTTGGGGAAAATGAAAATTTTGGGTTCAAAATCGGTAATTGGTGTTGGTTGCAAATAGTTGGATCATTCCATGATTCATTTTCACGAAAATGTTGCTATGCCATGTGTTGGATTTTTGAGTAGACTATCTTTTACCCATACCTTGTGAGATGTAATGATATCTTTGGTAGGCATATCCTATTGTAGTTATATTATATTCATGTTACGTATATCATATGGTTTATCGATATCTCAGTTATGAATATCGTGCGTTGGTTTGATATCCATGTTTGTGTATATCATGATAGTTGATTAGGATATCATGTGTATGTATATCCTGCTTGTTGACTATGATATCCTGTTTGTCTATATCATAGTTGTTGGTTTCGATATCCTTCTGGTGTACATCACGTTTGTTAATGATATCTATGTTGTGTATTTCATATGGAGCATGCTATCTTTGTTGTGATAGATACCTGATTATAGCTATCTTGTTGTCGATATCCATGTAGTTGATGTCCTGCTGTAGACATTCTTGATGTAGATATCCTTGTTAAGGTATATCTTGTTTATAGCTGTTACTTAGTTGTAGTATATCTTATGAGGGTTATAGGTGACGTGGTTGGGTGTTTTATTATGGTTTATGTACCATATTCGGGGAGTGTCGATCCATACGGTTATAGTCCGTGAAGATATGAGCTTATAGACACTCTGTGTGAGTTGTCATGGGTGTGTCGAGCTCTCGACTTCGGGTCGTAAATGATGAGCTTGTGGGTGTGCCTAGCCCTTGACTTTGGGTCGTAAATAATGAGGGTGTCGGTGTGCCGAACCCTCAGCTTTGGGCTATAAATAATGAGCTTGTTTTGAATGTTTTGATGTTGTTGGGTGTGAAGTGTTGGGATAACAAACGGGTAATTGGGGTGTACATAATAATATTTATTGCTTAAGGTGTGAGACTTAACCTATATTTATTATGATACAGTGGTTTAAAATGATTAACTGAGATGTGGGATATTATTTGTAAAACGGTGTTTACAAAACGGATATGTATACTAAGGTTTTATGACGGAAAACGTGGGTTTTCCTTGAAATATTTTACATTTACAATTGTTGCATAACCATCCTCATATGGTATTCATACATTCTTGGTTTATCATATATTCTGCGAGCCTTAGGTTCATGCTGTTTTAAAACAACATTTCAGATGTTAGCGACAGAGCATTAGGAGATTCTGGATGATGTGGTGGTTCGTCACATTCATGGATGGACTGGGATGCTTATACTTCTAGCATGCTGTAGCTTTACATTTCCATTTCGGATTAATGTATAGGTTTAGGACTATTGTACTTCATTATGATTTAATTTAAGGCCTAAAGGCCATTTACATTTGTTGCACGTCTGGTGAGGATTTCAGGATGGCTGTAGTTTACTTTGGTTGTATGATCAGGATTTGGGCTGGGTTACAGTAGATGTACCTATATTCCACCATGTTGTTAGCTTATTATTGTTAAGTTTCTATATGTTTTGAGATTCCCTTTTTGCTTAAGATATTAATTAAACGATTAATAAATGGTCAAAAGTTGGGGTTTAACACAATCAGATGGGTTTATAGCAAAGGGCCATGTGCACATGTTATGTAAGCTTAACTGATCCATTTATAGACTTAAGCAGGCATCAAGGTCTTGGAATACTCGATTTGACTAGGTGATTAAGAGCTTTGGCTTTGATAAGTGTCGTAATGAGTACTGCGTGTACTTGAAGCGCGATGGGCATAAGGTGGTGTATATGGTCATTTATATTGATGACATTCTCCTAATCGAAAATGATGTAGGGTTGTTATATTCAGTAAACATATGGTTGTCAAGTCAATTTGATATAAAGGACTTGGGAGAAGCAAGCCAAATCCCAGGGATCAAGCTTATGCGAGATCTATCACAAAGGATGTTAGGCTTGTCTCCATCCTGGTATACTGACTTGATTATTGCTCATTTTGGTATTAAAAATTCTAAGAAATGATTTCTTCCTTTTAGGCATGGAATTACTCTATCTAGGGACCCGTGTCCTAAGGCAACTCATGAGATAGAGAGGATGAGGGGTATTCCATATGCTTTAGTTGTGGGTAACCTCGTGTATTTCATGCTTTGCACTAGATCTGATATCTGTTATGCCATTGGCATGGTAAGCAGATATTAGTCCAATACAGGGAAGAGTATTGGACTACGGTCAAGAATATACTTATGTACCTTAAAAGGACTAGGGAGTATATGTTGGTGTACGAAACTGATAGTCTTATGCCCCTTGGGTATACAAACTAGAATTTCCAAGTTGATGAGATTCAAGGAGGTCCACCTTTAGTTCTGTGTTTACTTTCACATCTGGAAGATTGTACAATGTGGAGACGTTGTGGTTTGTAAGATTGCACCTGCGGTTAACCTAGCCAATCTTTTTACTAAGGCATTGTCTCAGAAGGTCTTCGATAACCATGTAGAATGGTTAGGTGTCAGATGTATTTCTGCATGGCTTTGAGTATAAGTGGGAGATTGTTAGGTTTGTATATTAAAAACCATGCTTTTTTGTATTTATCCCTGAACTATTAATGTGAAACAATTGATATTTATTTTCTTTTATTGTTTCTTATTTATATGGGTTATATTTATATGATGCATGTTTGCATTGTCCGTATATTCTGTCTAGTATTTGATTCAGTGCATGAACCGTGGAAGATCCGATCTTAGGTTCTGACGGATTATACTTGGTATGCTCACAATCACAATGGACTTGGACAATCCATTGGTACGATTATAGCACATCATTTTAGTAGCTGGTCTTGATTAGGTTGAATGAGTCGAATTCATGTTTGGTAATTCAAAATTCGAACTTGATGTGTTACTACACTTGGAGTGTATTGAGTGGGATCAACAGGATAATCAATTCTATACTGAATATATGAATTGATCCAAATCTTGTATTATCATGTATTGCATAAAGTCTTAATCCCGACGTGATTGATTGATCATGCTCATTTAATGCGCAATACTTTGAGTCATTAATGATTGAATTTTTGCCTATGAGATCAATAATACCGATGAGTTGGGTACTGTCGTTATTTGTTCGATGGTTGATAATCAACTGATGGAAACCACATCCGAATTATGTTGAGGAGTTCCCCATCATGCGCTCGGCTTATAGGTTTGATTATGCAAGAATCTTGCGAGTGGATCATTTGATCCGACATATTCAAAAGGTTAAGCGGCGCGGTTGTGAGGACAAGAGGATAATTAAACTGAGTTGTTAGTAACCTAATTTAATTATCGGGAATCTATATCTTAAATGTGGGGAGACCTCGGACAATTGATAATTGAAAACTCTAGACATAATTCAAGATAGAACCGAGAGTTCAGTCAGGGCCTTTAGTAGAATAAGTTCTGGTTCGTGCAAGAAATGATCCAACTTGGGGATGGAGTTAGGGATATCTGGATTTCCCATACGGTAACCCCGAGTCCTATACTTCCTCGTGATTCCTCATGTGGCCCATTAAATGCACAGATATATTTCTTATTTGTTTCGAGAATAATTTAATTTAATTTGATTGTCGATTTTACCACTGAAAACAATCGGGTGTTAAATTAAATTATTGTGGGGCGTCATCGAAAATTGGAACACCTAGGGATTATCCCCTAGGTGGCTGACCCTATTGGAGATATTTTTAATTGCATTTTGGTAAGATAATACATCTTATTTCTATTATACGGAAGATAGGGAGGAATACCAAAAATATAATTAGAAAGGTAGAATTATTATTGAGATATAATATTCTATCTCTCCTTCTCCTCTCCATTGAGTGTGTGCTGCCCATACCACTCTCCATAGCTGATTTTCTGCAAAATATTGAGAGAAAAATAGTGTGAGAAATCAAAGGAAGAAATACTACGCGAACGTGAACGCTGCCCACCCGACGGGTTTGCGTTGTGTGTTGGGAATACGCAAGAAGGTCGTCTAGTCGTCTCGAATCATTCTAGGGAGATAAGAAACTTATTTTGAAAGGTCTAGAGGTATTATATTCATATATTTCTGTTTATTAAAATCGTTTTTCAAGAAAACATGAAACGTCGTTTTACAGTCACGACGTTCCTATCGTTTTTCGATTTTTTTGCTTCGCGGCTCCGATAGGAACCTTAAAAACTTGAATTTTCAAACTTTTCTAGGTAAGACCACTCGATCGGTCTTTTGACTCCTTGGGCGGTTGATCATGAAAATTGAGCTTTAAGTTGGGTTACTTGCCTTCTTTCTCAATTTTCTCTTGTGTGTGTGTGTGTGTATATATATATATATATATATATATATATATATATATATATATATAAAAA
>JAULLG010273924.1:0-12089 GCA_035668355.1 Sarracenia leucophylla
GAGAAGATAAAAGCAGAAAGAAGAAACAGAGACAAACCACGACACCAGATGTATAGTGGTTCGACCAAAACCTAGCCTACGTCCACTCTCCCAAGTAGTGCTTGAGAAATTTACTAAGGGTAGTGCTTACGGGTGCACTCCAAATCTGGTACAGATGATTTACAGGCTATCATACCACCTAGAGGCTTTAACAGGAGCACCTCCGAACCTAGAAGATTTGCAGGCTCTCTTACCACCTAAAGGCTTTAGCAGGAGCACCTCCGGACCTAGAAGATTTGTAGGCTATCTTCCAACCTTCACTGAGTTGATTGCGGGCTCAAAATCTAGGCCTAATGAAGATGATAATGGGCTCAAGTCTTCAAAGCCGGATGAAGATGATTACGGGCTCAAGTCTTCAAAGCCGGATTGAATGAGGAAATGGTAGAACCTTCCTCTGAAAATGTTACAGCAGCAACTTGTAGTGACAGCTGCTTTGTCCTCCTTTTTGAGGTGATTTACAATTTGTAAAAAGCTCACTGCAAAAATTCTCTATTTCTCTCTTTTTGATTTACAATCAGTACATTACAAGAGGAAAGAAAAGATACAAGTCTGGCAAAAAGCTCTGACAAAAAGCTCAATGGATTTTTATATTTAAATCCTGGCTAAAAGACAGTACAAGAATTGAAAGAATAAATAATTTATTCTACTCTGTTCTACGACTATTTGATCCTGGCCAGCAACCTGATCTCTTTGAATAGCTCCCTTTATATATGCTTCTTGAAATATGATCGTTGGAACTGAGTCTGTTAGCCGTTGGAGCATTAACTGCTGAAGAATGTTACCGTTGAGTTCAGCTGACATTCAATGCTCTGTTGTAGATGTCGATCTTTACTTTACATGAGATCAATCCTTTTTGGTTGTCTTTAAAAATGGTCGATCATTGTCAAACATATGATCAATCTCTGTTTGTTCTAAAAAAGATAAAACATCGATCTTTCTAAATGAGGATCGATCTTTCAAGGTTAGTCTACACATGCATAGATCGATCGTGAATTGCTACGGTCGATCTTTTATAAACGGCTAGGCGCAATAGATCGATCTTCTTGATGAAGAGATCGAGCTTCGAGATGAGACAGAATTCTCGGCAAATATGGATCGATCTTTCAACTAAAAGAATCGATCTTTTACCAGAATGGATCGATCTTTTATATGAAGGGATCGATCTTTTCTTTGATCGCATAAGCGATACATCAAGGATGATAGATCTTTCCTTCCAAAGATCGATCTTTCGATTAAGACGATTGATCTTAAACAAGTTATGATCGATCTTTCTAACGATGTGATCCATATTTTTCATAAGACAATCGATCTTTCTTCTTGAAACGATTGATCTAAAACATGATACGATCGATCTTTCGAAGAGACGATTGGTCATTTCATACCAGAGAGATCGATCACAAACATAGAGTAGAGCCTAAAGGTCGATCTTTCCACAGCAAAAATCGATCTTTCTTTCTCTAGAAGACTTTAACTTTAATTGATCATATCTCTTAGATTTTTTCTTCAAATGAGATAGATCTTTAAATGAAGATTAAATATAAATAAGACTTTTTCTCAATGAATTAAGCCTTCTAAAAACATTCCTTTGGTGGAGAAGGTTAGAGACGAAATACTGAGTGTGAGTCAGCTTCTTCATCATAGCTTCTATGATCAGTAGAAGCTCCATAAGGAAGTGGATATCCTTAAGAGGAATGATCCATAAACATAGAACTTAGAGTCCAATCCTTTTGGATAGGCTCTAGTCAAAAACTGAATTATTCAGTTTTCATCGAAGGTTAAAAAAACCTTTTCATATCTACTATGTGGAGCATAAGCTCCATTAGGAAATGCAGATCCTTGGAATGGTCCTAGATATGATCGATGGTGGAATAAGCTCATTGAGCTCTTTTATATGGATCATAAGCTCCATGAGTCACCTAGAAGACATACAGAGCTGCATAGCTCTATTGCTCCAGTTCTTTCTTGAAGATAGACTGAGCTTTATATACCAGCTTGAGTTCTTCTTGAATCCGTAAGAGCTTAAAGCTCCTTACACTGAAAAACATTGATTCATAAATCAGTGAATCCAAAACTGATTCTTCGAAGAAACTGATTAAAGCTTTGTGAAGTTTGGCTTTAAGGATACTCGGCTTGAAGCACGATCCCTCTTTATAGATGATAAAGCCATTTGGCATGAGCCAAATGAGTTAGCCAAACTCAGAAGGAAAGAGATAGTCTTGAGAGTGATAAAACTTTATCCATATCACTTCTTTTTCCCAGATGAGTCTTGAAAACAGACTTGGAGTCAGAGGCTCTTCTTTACGAAGAAATAACAAAGTTGATTGAAGAGAGCAACCCATATCTTTGATATGGTCTTAAACCATATAGAATATAGCTTGGGTATCGATCCATCTTTCAGCTTTGCTTACAAGCTTAGACCAATTCCATCCTAAATATATAAAGACTTGGATGGTATAAACCCTTTAATGTAAAGTAACAAGTAAGCTTAGAGCTTGCTTGTATTTTTTGATTAACACATCTAAGGGTGTGAGCTTTGATCTTGAATGTGAGGCACCTCAAGTAATAAGTAAGCTTAGAGCTTCCTTATACTTCTTCATCAACTCATCAGAGAGGTGAGGGTTTTATCACACGAGGTGTTTGCTTCCCTACTCACATGACCTTCAATATCAACTCATAAGGGGTTATAGATTTCCACTATTTTGCCCAAACTTGAGATTGAGAGAGGTTTAATCATTGGCATTCCTTCGAGCTATCTTGCTCAATATGAGAAGGCGATCCATATGAGTCTCAAGAAAAAGACCTATGGTTTTCTCGATCTTGAGCCTTAAAAGGGCTGACCCCTTTTTCAACTAGGAGCAAGAAACTTGTTAAAGAGGGATAAGCCTTCCACTCTTCGTTACGAAGTTTCCTTGCTCCTTGCTGTGACAGACTTAGATAAAGTCTGCCAGCATTTGCAATGCCAAATGAAGGGATGTTATAATCAAAACCAAAGTCCAAAAGAGGCTCGATTGAGAGAGTCAAAATCTTTGAACTAACAATACTTTATAAGGATGACATGCGATATGAAAATATAATTTAGTTGACAAAAAGTAAAGACATTCTGTATTGAAAGCGAGTGAGTGTCGCATTATCATAAACGAAGAAAATTGCTTGATTCACAGGTTAAGCGGGAATGTCAACTAAGAGGAAACCTGTAATATGTATGACTCTCTACTTAACATCTCCAAGTATCCAAAAGAAAACCTAAACCAACATCTCCAACCCCCACACCAACGCACATACCTGACCATCAAAGATGGCTAAAAGGATCACAAGAGAGTCGATCAAAGTTGATACTGAACGTCACAACTGGACACTTTTATGGCCAAGCCCAAGGGTAGGGCATCCAAAGTAATCGTGTACACTTTTATGGTCGACCAATGGGTCAGGCACCCACCTGTCCAATCTGTTCCCAAGTAGAAAGGTCATAGTATACAATAGTGGAGAAAACACTCACCAATACCAACTCCCACAACCACCACTACTATAACCAGAACCTAAAGTAATGTGCCAACAACCAATAGTAATACAACTAAAGCCACATTAAGAGCCAAGATATTGCAACAACAATAACTAACGATACAAAGGAGCCAAAGATGTTGTAATAACAACCAAAGATGTAATCAACATCAATGATGCCATAACAACTACCGATGGTACATGAAGCCACCAATTTATAGTGATGACAACCAAAGCTACAACAAGAATAAAGGTCTAGCATACAACTAACCTATTGCTCAAGTGAGAAGCAATGGTCTAAACTCCTAATATAGGCATGAATTAGGAGAGTTTGGTTCAAGCATAAGTTCTGTAAAAATTACCAAATTAATATCGAATCATAAGTTTTGTAAAAAGTCCGGTTTGCTATGAAGGTTGTGTTTTGCCAAAATGTCCGGTTTGATATGAAATATTATGATTTGACGTCAAATCCAGCTAAGTTGTCACCCTCCTGAAAATCTTTTAAACTTCTGAAAAGTCCCAAATTTGAACCATAAGGTTCTTTCCTCACCAATTTCATGAAATGCTAAGTAGTTTTGGGGAAAAACCACTCAAAAGTCTGTTCCCTCCCCCCCCCCCAAAACCCTATTTTTCCCTAAATAAAACCCCAAGCTGTTTGTACATGATTTTAGCTACGGCCAATCGTTTTGAAAACTGAAAACATGGGCATACAACAATCTCGATATATACAGAGGAAAAGCTGACACTTTTCGAAAATTAACATTTTAAGCCCGATAAAAGCCAATATCTATAAATCTCGTATTGTACACGTTTTGAGTAACAAACATGAAAATCAAAAACTTAAAAGATACACTTATTCTAGTCATGATAGGCATCAATAAAAACTAAAAATTTTCTGAAAGCCCTAAGCTTTGGGTCACACAATTAACGATATAACCTACAAAGGCATGATTTCAAGCATAACTAGCATAAATAATCAAAATTAACCTTACATACAACAAGTAAAGTACATGAGTAAGTTGATTCTTACCTCCTAAGAAGATCCAAATCGAAAAATACCAAAACCAAGGTTGTCGGAGAAGGAAAAAATAGAAATTGGCTCGGTGAACGCGTAGTCATCGTCCTCCAGATCAAGCATACGATCCCGAAATCCAAGCCAAAGCCTTAAAAATAAAGAAAAGTCAAGCCCTATGTCCTTTCACTACATTCTAGAGAGAAGGAGAAGTGAAAAGGTGTTAGAAAAATATCCCAAAATAAACACAACCCCTAGATAATAAGAGGTTGGATATAAGGAGACCGCTTGAGCAGTTATCACACCGCTCATGCAAACTTCAGTTGAGACTAGGGTTCAAAAAATGATGTAAAACGATTTGAGTTTCAGTCTGAACACCTCAAAACTTTCAAAGATAACATATAAAAATCTAACTCTCATAATGATTAAAAGGTTAAGAAGAAAACTCACAAGGAATGAATCCAAATTTAAAATACCGTTAACGAACAAATACTTTAAGTTTGGAAACCGAACCTTCAAACCAAACGAAAAATGTATAAGCGAGTCAAACCCTCACAACTTACCCCCCATTAAAAGGATTTTATCCCCAAAATCAAATGTACCTTAAGAAGAAAACAACTCTGGATACCTAGCACGGACCTCATCTTCTCGTTCCCAAGTGGCCTCCTCCACGCCGTGATGAAGCCACGAAACCTTTACAAGCGGTATTGTCTTACTTCGTAGTACCTACTCAAACATATCAAGAATCCTCAATGGTTTCTCCTCGTATGTGTAGTCGCCATCAACCTCTAACTCTGACCAATCAATGGTATGTGATGAATCTGGTAAATACTTCCTCAACATGTTAACGTGAAATACGTTGTGCATGGACGATAAACTAGGCGGTAAAGAAAGTCTATATGCTACCTTCTCAACCCTCTCCTCAATCAAATGTGGTCCAACATAATGTGTGGACAACTTCCTACGCTTTTCGAACCTTAAAAGACCCTTTCGTAGTGAAACTCTAAGGAAAATGTGTTCTCCTTCCGTGAACTCAAGCGGTAGTCGTTATCGATCAACATAGTTCTTCAAACAACACTAAGTTGTAGTAAGATGTCTACGTATAATGGACACCTTCTCTATTGTCTCCTAAACTAAATCGGGTCCCATAATTGTCTTCTCGCCTACCCCTACCCAATACACGGGTGATCTGCATGGTCTACCGTATAATGCCTTGAATTGTAAGGGTACGAGCCATTTCAATTTCAAATTTTGAATTGAACTAGATTTTAAAATTAATTCATTAAATATTTTTGGAAAATCGGTTAAATTTTTTAAATGAATTAAAATTCGATCTTGATTTGGGGTTGTTGATTCGAACCGAGGGTCTTAGAACCTCAAGAATATTATTCCGGAGTGTTGGATTGAGTTTCGGGTCATACAGATTAGAGATGGGCCTCAATATTTAAAATTTCAAAATGGTCCATTCAGTTGGGGTTCGCTCTAGCGAAATGTCTCGGCTAGACTGCTATATTATATTGTTATATCGCATTTTATCCCACTTTTTGACGTTGTTTCTCTCTCTAAAACCTAGATATTGGCTGAGGCAGAGCTAGGGTTTGTTGAAAGAGGGTTTTGAAGGATTTTTGGCTCCATTTGGGTAAGTGTTTATGGCTTATAGCTTGAAATACATAACATATAGTGTGTATTTCATGTTTTCACCGAACCTATTTTCATTCTAGGTGATTTTACTGAGATATAGGGTTCATTGGGGGCTGGTTGTGCATCCATTCTTCATCTTTAAGGTAGGATATATACTAATCTTCGAGATTTTGTATGTTTTGGATGGTTTGGTTGTGTTTTGATTCGATTTTGGTAGATTTATTCATTAAATCCAAAAATGCATAAACTACTGGTGATTATATATGCGATTAGTGGAGTAATCTAGTTATGTTAGCATGTTGGGGATGATATTTGTATGTTAATTTTGTTGGTCCAGGTAGGCAACCTAGAGGGAGGGGGTGAATAGGTTGTGAGGCAAAACTAAGGACTATTGGTCTTTTTTTCAAAACTAATTCTAGCACAAGAAATAAACTAATATACAGTGAATTAAACAAGAAATAAGTGCAAGAAAGTAAAGAGATTAAGGAGAAAGAAAATCAAACCACAACATAAGGTTTATAGTGGTTCGACCAATCCCAGCCTACGTCCACTCCTCAAGAATACTCTTGAGATTTTCTACTATGGGGGAATGCTTATAGGTGCACTCTAAACCTATACAGAGGATTTGTAGGCTCTCTTCCAAACCTAGAAGCTTTGTGGGATGGCTTCCAGACCTTCACAAGGGTGATTATGTGCTCACTCCTTAAAATCGGATGAAGATGATTACGGGCTCAAGTCTTCAAAGTCGGATGAAGAATGTTTACGGGCACACCTTCGAGCGTAAAACAACTTCAGAAGAAGCTTCGAAAAACAAGCTCTATTTTTTTGTTCAAAGTAGTGATCTCCTTGGTTGAGATAATTTATAATAAAATCTCACTACAAATGTAATCTCTCTCTGTCTCTCTCTCTCTCTCTCTCTCTCTCTCTCTCTCTCTCTCTCTCAAATAAGTTTAAAATGAGTGTACAATAATCAAATAGAGAGGAGTACAAATTTGGTATAGGAAAACTAGAAAATTAAAGCTCATAGATGGGAATTGAATATTCGGAGCAGGGGAGTAGTAAATGAGATTGTAGAAGTTTTTTCTCCTGTTCACCAACCAATCAACCAACCTCTTAATGAGAGATTAATGCTCCTTAAATAGTTTCACAATGATATGGGAACGTTGGAGACAAAAACTAGCCGTTGGGATCAAAAAATATAGCCGCTACATTTCAGATTTGGAAAATTTTTTTCGAAAGTGTCGAACCTTTTGGGCTTGGGTTCAAAATTTTTGGCTAGGTTCGAACCTTTTTGGACTAGGTTTGAACTTTCTTTGGGGTTATGAAAGTTCAAGTGTCGACACTTCTCTTCAGGGTGTCGAACTTTTTACGAAAGGCTCGAACTTTTCTTCTTGGGTGTCGAACTTTATTGATGCATCGAGGAGAGAGAAAAGGCTCAATATCTTTGTGTCGAACTTTGAGGTCTAGGTGTCGATATTTTTCTATCTAGGGTTCAACACTTCTTCCTTTGAACTTAAAAAGCCTGAGGTTTCGATACTTGCTTGAAGGTGTCGAACTTTTCTAGAGGTGTCGAACTTTCTCGGCTAGGGTTTGACACTTTTTTCTTCTTCTCTCATTTTCTTTAGCTTTTTCACTTCTTCAACTTTAAACTGATATATCCCCTTTTGCTAAACCACTCCATAAGCCTTCAACTTGATTTCTTTTGATCTTTAAGATCTTCTCTTGGCTTTTTGCTATGCTTGGACTTGAAAGAATATTAATTAGTCCTATAAATATTTTCTCAAAATCAAGAAAATATTAGAAATAACAAATCAATGTGTTGTTATGATCAAAACTGAAACAAGGCTTGATTGAAAGACCTTTAGGCTAACAAATTTAACTACTAATTTCTGAGAACAAAAATCATATATAAACCTAGGGCTTGGATTTGGGGGTATACGATAGATTTAGGAAAAATGGTCAATTGACCTTACGCTTATAAAATTAAGCCTAATGGGATGTAATTGGGTGTTATGTGAGGTTATATTGACATTAATAAACCTATGTCATGTGAAAACTAGTTGGCGGTAAATGCTTCGTATGATAAATAAGCCTAGGCTTATTTTGAGTTTGAATTGAATTATGCTATGTATATATAATTTGCATAGTATATGATATGCTAGAGTTATTGAGCATGCTTAGGGATGTGATGGCTTCATATAAGCTTGATAGGGGGAATCACTCCTTTGGTCATGGACAATAGGTTAGGTTGGACTTTGTGGAAGTCAATAAAGGGGACTTACTCTTTTGGTTGCGGACCATAAGTTGGGACGACTTTACAGGAGCCAACAAAAGGGGACCCACTCCTTAGGTCGAGTACCGTTAGTTGGGAATGAGGTGTATGGATCCTTGGGAGCCCATCCCTACAGCTGTGGCTTTTGAATTAGGCATGATCTCGAGGAGGTCAAAAAAGGGGACCCACTCATTCGATCGCGGACCGAGAATTAGGAATGGCTTCGCGAAAGCCAGATGGATTGTATGTGGTCACTACCTAGGTGGTGATCTCTTGTTGTTTATGGTACAGTAAAAGCGAAAATATAAAATATTTTCAAAATTGATTATACAAGCAATTTTTTGGTCAATAACATAAATTTTAATTTAACTTATATTTATTGTTGATTTTTGCATAATCTATCATACATCATATGAATATTTCTTAGATAATTATATATCATATGAGCTCTAAATCATAATATGGTTTTAAAAAAATATTCTAGATTATCATGACAAAGATGTTCTCAACGGCTAGATACTGTGACTTGAAGCGTCCCAAATCAAAATTGATGCGGGATTAGTTGGATTAGGATCTTTAGCGTATTTCATTTTTTCCGTTAAGTTTATGCTTATGTTTTGATCATATAAGAGGAATGTAGTAGACTTATATTAGATTTGAATTTTGGATGACTGTAAGGCATTAATGCCAATTACATTTGATGCATGTTCATGGTAAGATTTTGGGGTTGGCTGGATATGTTTGATTAGACTTTACAAACTTTGAAGTAGCAAGCAAGTTAATTTCCAAGTTTATATGGGTGTTTGTTTAAAGATGGATACAAAGTGTATTTTTTTTCCTAGTTGGATGAAGGAGTAGCATTGATGTCCCATAGTGATAATTGAGATAGAATTGTATGTGTTTACGTTTATGTGAACTCTTTCAATATGGAATTCATGTTTAACTTTATAAAAACTTTTCTAAAACTTAATTGTCGGGCGCCGATTATTTTCAAACACTAGAACTCTAGGAATTCCAATTTGGTAAGGTCCCACATTGACCTAAACTATCACAATTATGCTATAGTATGCTCGTGGAGATTTTGAAATCAAAAATTGAAACTTTAGCATGTCGTAGGATTTTGGCCTAAAAACCCAAAATCTGCTATGTCCGCTCTAGCGGTCTCTATTTATAAGGATCCACATTTTGAGAAGTAAACAAAGGGTTTTTGAGATATGTTTTGGACAAAAAAAACAGTGGGGTTTTATTACTTTTATTTCCAAATGAATGTTTCCAAAATTAAGGTTTTAAGTTGATAAAACTTGAAGTTTTTCTTAAATGGAAAATTGGCTAAGTTAATTCTAATTCGCTTCCGGTTTGGATGTGATCTGGTATATCTCTGGTTCATTTGAGATATTATTGAGGATGGGAATTCTATAAAAGTCAGGACGTGGCAACTTGGTAACAGAATTTTAGGCTCGAATATTTGTAACTATGGGAAGGGATGTGCCATGTCGTGAGGGATGACTTGCATGTTGCATTCATATCTTGAGTATGCTTGTGTGCTTATTATGCTGTATGATCTACTTGGGCATGCTACTTGACTATGTGGGTATGGAGGTAGGACTTTTAAGATGGTATTTCTTGCTGCAGTGTCCGGTTTACTGGTTTGGGATTCCATTTAGAAAGATGCCTAGCTAACGCTCATTCTATTTGGAAATCCATGTGAGTGGTTCAGATTGAGATATCACTCCAACGAGTCTCCATGGTATGCGGTGATGTGTGATTATGCTTCCTTTATATAAGCGTTAGCATGTTTTGCCCTTGACCTATTAGTTCTTGGGATATGATCTGATTAATCCGCGGGATGAGGTTGTTGTTATAAGTTTAAGTTGAATTTTCTCTCTCTTATCCTTATGTAGAGTATCATTATATCGTGTGTCACCGGCATAGCGATACTCTATTGAGGGATACCAGAGGTAGAGGGTGTATCAGAGGTTGAGCAGGAGCAGGTTGGGCAGGGGCCCAAGATGGTAGAGGCATAAAAGACGGGGGAGGAACCTACTCCCCAGGCACCTATGACTGGATTAAATATCCTATAGGAGCTGATCACGTCTGTTAGGGCACTGTCACAATGCTTGGGACGGGGCACAAGGCCCCGAGTGAGGGTGTCTATTGCCATGAGAGATTTCTTGAGGTTAGACCGACCCACCTTTCATGGTGAGCCAGACCCCATAGCCGCCACCACGTGGCTCGACAGGGTCACGAAGATCATGGACACATTGAGAGTGACGGATGACGCTCTGAGGATTGACCTAGCCACATTCCAGTTATAGGGGGAGGCCAATGAACGGTGAAACTATGCTAAGACCACCGGAGATGGCACATAGGCTACCTTTTTTAGGATCTTCCTGGATAATTATTTTCCTGCATCCACCAAGGAGTTTTACATGTAAGAGTTCATGACGCTCAGTCAGGGTTTGATGACTGTGCTGCAGTATGAGTCGGGATTCACCTATCTATCCAGGTATGCACCAGAGTTAGTGGCTACTGAGGAGCTACGGACCAGAAAGTTTGAGCGAGACCTGCAACCCGCTATATGCAACAGAGTTGCAATTTTAAGACTGAGGATTTATACCCACTTGGTAGAGACTACGATTACAATTGAGAACTGTTTGGTAGTTGAGCCGAAGAAAGGTGGTGACGGGCGGCCACCAGTCCCGGGCAGCGAGACACAGCGATCAAGGTAGCCATCGAAGAAGAGTAAATCGTGGGGGAGGGGGGGAATCAGTTCTCTTCTCATCAGTAGAGAGCGTGGCCTGTTTTTGCCACATCAATCCCGTCTTCCAAGAATTGTTACACATGCGATCATCCAGGTCAAATGAAGACGGAGGCTAGTACCTACTTGTTATCAGTGCGGGTAGTCGGGGCACATCAAGCCGAATTTCCCACAGGTTTAATCTGGACAGGGGACGCAGAGTTGCCCGTGGGGTCAATAGATGTAAGGGAGACAAAGGGAAACACAACCGATTCAGCAGCTTAGAGCACAGACATCTAGGGTTGGAGGAGGAGTCCTTTCAATCCAGTCGGTGAGGCCTCCGACTCGAGGGACCCAGGCCAGAGTTTATGCATTGGCAGAGTTGGGTACAGCAACATCAACACTTACTACCCCAACTGTTCAAGAGTCTTCTACTGGACCTTATGCCATTCAAGGTACATTTCTATTTTACCAGTCTTGTGCATAGGTGCTCATTGACACGGGTGCATCCCACTCATTCATAGCAACCTCATCTTCATCTTCACTGGTGCAAGAGATCGGGATGTTAGACTGGGTAGTGCATGTAGATACACCGGTAGGGGTGCCCATCTTGATCGACTCGGTATGTAGACAGTGTGAGGTCGAGATAGCGCACCATCGCTTATCTTTCGACTTTCTTATACTTGATATGGACTTCTTTGACCTTCTCCTCGTTATGGACTAGTTGGTAGGTTTAGAGCGTAGATCAATTGTGACCATCATCGGGTCACTGTTTATACTCTCGAGGGCGAGATGTTCTCGTTTGTGAGGGACCGGGACGATTGTTCTATGCCTTCATGCCCTTCATCGCGGTAGATGCCTTAGTTTCATGTTTTCAATGCTTTTGCTTG
>JAULLG010275023.1:0-12081 GCA_035668355.1 Sarracenia leucophylla
TTTATTTTCTGTATGATGTATATATGTATTGTCCGAATATATTGTCTACTATTTGACTCGTCGCATGAAGCGGAGAAGATCGGGTCAAAGGTTTTGACATATATACTAGGGGCTCACGACCGCAATGGACTCGGACTGTCCATTGGTACGGTTGTAGCACATCGTTATATTAGTTAGTCTTGGCTAGGTCAAAAGCATCGAATCCCGGTCTTGGGATTTGAGTTTTGAGCTCGATGTGCTAGCACACTTGGAGTGTGTTGAGCGGGATCAGTAGAATGATCAATTCTATACTGACTATATGAATTGATCCGCATCCTATATTATCAGGTATTACACGGTCTCTTAATCCCGACGACGTGATTGATCGAATCATGTTCGGATAGTATCCAGTACTTTGAGTCACTAATTGCTGAGATTTCTATGGCGAGATCAATATGACCGGTGGGTTGGGTGCTGCATTATTCGCTCGATGGTTGATAATCAAATCAGCTTACGGGAACCACATCCGATATAGGTTGAGGAGTTCCTCCTCGTGTGCTTTGCTTATAAGTTTGATGATGCCAAATCTGCTCATTGGATCATTCGATCAGGCATATCAATAAGTTAAGTGGTGCAGTTGCGAGGAAAAGAGGATTTTTGAACCGGATTGTCAGTAACCTAATTCGATTATCGGGAATCCATATCTTAAATGTGGAGAGATGACAGTATATCTGGTAATCGGAAACTTGAGACATAATTCGAGTTTAGGGCCGGGAGTTCAATCAGGGCATTTAGTGGAATAATTCCTAGCTCGTGCGAGATTGGATCTAGCTCGGGGCTTGAGTTAGGGATATCCGATTTTCTCGTACAGTGAGCCCGAGTCCTATACTTCCACAGATCCCTCACGTAGCCGTTTTATACGCACGAGTTTTTGGTTGGTTTCGGTTTTATTTAATTTAATTCGATCATCGGATTTAATTGTTGGGACGTTTGAGATAGTAAATTAAATGTTTAGGGGCAAAAATGGCAAGGCATTTTTATAGGAATTAATTCAAAGTGGGTGGCACTTGGAGGAGGGAGAATTATTTATTTTAGGTAAGTATATATTGTTAATTATCTCATTGGTAATACAATAAATACTTAAGGTTATTTTATATATACTTAGTGTATATAAAATAAATTAAATTAAATTAATATACCTTCATAAAGTGACCGGCCCTAAGGGGATTGGGTTTCCTAATCTTGTACATTTTTTAAATTAATAAGGAATGGATATATTGATATATATCTGTAAAGGCATTAAAATAAAAGGAGATATTCATGGAAATATTTTCTTGGAGGATTTTTAGAAATTGTGAGATTTATTCTCTCCCTTTCTCCTCCTCTTTGGCCGAAAATATATATGGGGATTTAATGTATATATCTTGGATATATATTGTATATATTTTATGGAGAATAAATATATTATTTTTCCTAAAATATGTGGTGCAATATATAAATAAAATATAGAAAATTAAATCAAATACCCTAATGCTAGCTAACATTGCCGCTGCCCCTCATCTTCCTCTCTCTGGGTCTAGCTTCAAGTTTTGAGAGTTTGTGAGTTATTGAGTGTGTTGAAGCCTAAAGGAATCGGCTCGGATCGATGCTCACACGCCGGAGTCGAGATGTGCGAGGGTTATATGTGAGAAGATCTTGCGGTGGTCTCACCAACGGATATGTGAAACTTTTGTGATTTTTCGACAAATCACGTTGGGTATATTTCTGTTCATTTTAATAGTACATGTTTAGTTTCATGAAAAATGGGCAACCAAACGATTTTTAAAATGTAACGCTTCCGCGGCTTAACGATACTTCAATAATGGTATCAGAGCCGGTTGCACGTTTTTCATGAAACGATTGTGCTAACCTTTGTTTTGCAGCGTATTTTTGTTGTTATGGTCAGATCACATGGTTTGTTTTTTTATTCGTTACGTATTAAACCGAAATTCCCTCGACGGTTTTTAAATCGAGGTTAGGAATTCGTACGCCTTCTACGTGAGGCATAGGTTTAAGGTCATGTAACGATTTTATGATCATGCATATATTGTTGGAAAAGCTAAATAAAATGGGCATTCGGAGGGTCTCTCGAGGCAATCGAAATATCCCGTATTAGCTGCCCATTCCCTTTCCTGTATTGAATTGTCAGGCGTTACGAGGTTCAATAGCATTTGTATCGCCATTATGCGGGAGTTACATATAATAATGGTATTGAATTATCCGTTACATCTCTTGCCTTTATATGGAGGGCCCATTCTTTTTGTTTGGTGTGTGTTCAATGGAGTCAATTCCTTCTAGAGAGAGAGACAAATGAAGGTTGGTTCGGGCCGAACTTGGTGGTGTTCCAAGCGTTCGGGACAACCGTTTTATCCTGGGAGAATGACGCCGGTGGAGAAACCTACAACATTCTCGGTAGACGGCGAATCGTTCTTAAGGAGACTGCCATAGCAGGACTCGGTTCGATTTGCGTATTCTTTCGATTAAATTTCTGTAATTTATTTCTGTAATATTTCTATATTTTGTAATTGTTGAAAATTAATGAATATGTATTTCTGGATCACCGAGCATGAATCTCCGCCTATGTATTATTTTTGGTAAAATTCTCCAACATATTTTTCTTATGATTTTGATGTAAATCGGACAAGAAACGGATGATCGGAACCATGAAATTTCGGTAATAAAACTGCGGCAAACAATAGGCGTATAACAGTTTTTTTGCGACGGTCCGGACGACTGCGTTGCTGATGTGGGCGACTGGGTTGCTGAGGCATGCGGTTTTTTAGCGATGGACCAATCGATTGCGTCGCTGATAAAGTCAATTATGTTACTGGGGCATGCAGATTTTTAGCGACAGATGCGGGAT
Source organism: Sarracenia leucophylla (assembly GCA_035668355.1). Lineage (NCBI taxonomy): Eukaryota > Viridiplantae > Streptophyta > Magnoliopsida > Ericales > Sarraceniaceae > Sarracenia > Sarracenia leucophylla. Next base: position 2,882 of record JAULLG010275023.1, read on the forward strand.
CTTCAGCAACACTTGCCGAATCTTCAGGGACGGATCAAAAGATGGGCAAATTTGGTCAAGGGGCCGTTTGGGCTTTTAGAGACCCGTTTGGGGTTTCTAAAAACCCCAGATATTCGGATCGGGCCATAACGACCTATATTTTATTATATTTATCGTTGTGTTTTAATTTCATATTTATTTGTGCTTTTATTAATTGCGTGGATATTTTTTATTTTATTTTTATTTTTCTTTTAATGTATGAATTTTCAAATCAATGAATTTGGGAAAATTGTCTTTTAAATAAAATAAAAATCCAAGTAATTTTTAAAACGGGAAAATAAATAAGTAATTAAGGTTATTTAATTTTTTTGATAAGAGGAAAAATTAATTAAATTTTTTTTTAAAACTGGCTAATTAATCTCTTTTCAAAAAATTAAATAAGATATTTTTGTTTGTCTTAAAATGAATTAAACATGGAATTTTTAATTTGATTAAAAGCTGGATTTATTTTTAATCAAAAAATTAAAAATATGTTTAATATTTTTAAAATAAACAAAAGGATAAAACCCTCGGATTTTAAAATATTAAGTGGGAGAAGGATTTAGTCACAGATAAATCCTACGGTCTCCATCACACGCTCGTTAGAGATGTAATTTTAACTCGTGTGTCGGCTTGACCGGTCTCCAAGCGGAAGGGTTAAAGTTATGCTATCTCTGGAACGAATCCTTGATTAGAGTTAATTTGAAATGTAGTGAAAAGTTGGGCTCACACACACCAGGCCCGAGACTTTGACACAGGACATTCAAATTGAGTGAGATGGTTATATACTTAACTTATGGACAAAAATATTCTCCCTGCGGAGTCAATGTTTTTGTTTGTAGGGACAAAAGTTGTTGGTTGTTTAATCACTTAGAATATATCGGGAAATAAAAATATGCTAGTCATTGGTTCGTTAACTAGTTAGACATCCACACTGCCTGACCTGATTTGTAATACCTTGATTTATTTTATTTAATAAATTTAAAATCAAAAAGGATTTTTTTTCGGATAACCTGTTTTTAACCCAAATTTTTTTTATAAGAGAAATATTTTATTTTCGCCTCGGTGGGTATTTTTCTTTTTCGGAGTAACAAAATTTTTTTTGTTTGACGTTTGGGATATGTTTGGTTTGAACAAAAGATTTTATTAAAATGTATTCTTTTATTATTATTATTATTATTATTATTATTATTATTATTGCTCTCTTTCAAAAAAAAAAGCTTTTTTCAAACAGTCGCGATGCGCACAACTCGCGCAAATAGAAGACGAAAGAGAGAGCGAGAGAGCGAGAAGAGAGGCGCCACCGACCTCCGGCTCCACCAGCATCGCCGGCGTCGACCCTCCATCGGCGCACCTCCGGTGTCGTCATTGGCCAAGGAAGAAGAAAGAAGAGAGAGAGACGACGGGAGCACCGAAAACAGGGGAAGCGATGAAGAAGCTTCGTCGGTTCAATTCGGCTCCGATTTGGTTTGATTTCTCCTATTTTCTTCAACAAAGGTAGGATTCTAGGCCACTTAAACCTATCTACTGATATGGATTGAGCTTTTCTTACATTTTTGGTAACGAACGAAATTCGGCATCTCTGAACCCGTATGTGAACCTTAGTTGCTTCGGTCTGGATTTTGTGCTTTATTATGGTGATAGAATAAGAAATTAAACCTTGTGAGGACTAATTTTCCTTGTTAGAACAATGTGCAAGTGATCGATTTGGTTGTTGGACATATTAGGGTTTCAGTTGGAGGGTTTTGACCAAAAATTGGGATTTTGATCAAGATGAAGTGATTTTCTGAAATTGACTCCCTTTCTATACTATTGGCATGTCGACTAACCTATGGATTAAAATTTGATAATTTTCGGATAAAGGAAATCAACTGTCTTATACAATTCGGTAAGTTGTCAATCGAATTTTGATAAGTTGTTAACCGATTTCGGTATTGAACCTTGTAAATTGTTTATTGTATTATGGTTGCCTGTCAATGATCTTCTTATGACAATATTGTCATTGGATTATAACTTGCTCATAAATGCTTGAAGCATTTTAGCTGTGCCCTTGCTATCGAGTTTGTTAGGGTATTTAATTATTATTTTAATAATTTAATTTGTTGGCAAATATGTGACAAAGTGTTCTTTTTATATTTTAATTTATTTTTTGATATTTTAACACTTGGTCATGTGAATTAGGTATTTTAATTGTTGCAGGTTTGATCGTAGACCAAGAATCCAAAGAATTTAATTGGGCCGCATGTGATGAAGTTGTTGAAAAAGAAAAAAAAATAAATTGCAAAATTTATTGGGCCAAAAAGGATAGCCCATACTGTAAGAAAAAAAGAGGAAACATTTTTAATTTCCTTTAAATGTGATTAGGGTATCCGAAGCAATATTAAGAAAAAAAAGGAGAAGGATTACTTTTTGATGTTGGCGCAGCAGTAATTAAAAAAGGTGGGGAGGAGAATTATCTTTTGATTCTGCGCAAACAGTAGGCGCAAAGGTGGAGAGAAGTTTTTTTTTTTGGTTTTAATATTTTAGTTGATTCTTGTGCTTGAATCAAAGAGCAAACGAAGTCAGATCGACATGAAATTTTAGAGTGATTCTCTCCATATTTTGTTCTTGATAACCAACGTATTCAATCATTCCTTGATCATCACCAAGAACGTCAAAAGCTTCATTGTTCGAGTTCTCGTTCGTGGAGTTCTTCGAGGAGGTCTCAAAGATTCTGAAGTTTGGTGGTGGGTTTCGTCGGCTGTTAGGCACGGAGTTGGTGTACGTGGATTCGGCAAGAAGGATTTTACAACCATTTTGGTGTTGGAGGTATCGTCGGGGTTTGTATGATATTCTTGTAACCAACGTTGATTATAGTGCTTGATTTTCAGATCTGGTAGTGGTCCCGTGGTTTTTCCCAAGTTGGGTTTTCCACGTAAAAATTGTTTCTCTCTCGTGGTTGTTGATTTATTTATTTTTGGCATGGATGTTTAATTAACTAGTTTTTTTCGCATTCGAGTTAATTAATTATTGCAAATCAATCAATCGGGCCTAAGCTTGTTAATTTTATTATTTTTTTTCAAAAATAATAATTTTTTCAAATAAGCTAGATTTTTCAATTGGTATCTGAGCATGTGGCTTAATTTTTTTAAAAAAATTTTACAAGCTTGATCCGCTGATTGATTTGCTATAATGGATTACCTTAATGCCTCGTCTGGTAGACGACCTCTCCTTGATGGAAATAATTATTCTTTTTGGAAAGTTAGGATGAGAGCTTTTTTAAAATCTATTGATGAACGTGTTTGGCAGTCGGTTGTTGAGGGATATAAAAATCCCACTATTGTTGTTGATGGAGAAACCGTCCCTAAGCCCGTGGCTAGATGGGATAGAGCTAATCTTGAGGATGCTGGTTGGAACAACAAGGCTATGAATGCTATCTTTAGCGCGGTCACACCCGAGGAATTTCGCCGTATAAGCACGTGTGAAATCGCTAAAGAAGCATGGAATATCCTTCAGGTCACTCACGAGGGTACCGATACTGTAAAAATTTCAAAACTTCAGCGTCTTACTACTCAATTTGAAATGCTTCGTATGAAAGACGATGAAAGTTTTGACGATTTTTATGCTAACCTAAGTGACATAGTGAATACAAGTTTTAATTTAGGGGAAAAAATTTCAAGTTCTAAAATTGTTCGAAAAATTTTGAGATCTTTACCCGAACGTTTTCAACCAAAAGTCACAGCAATAGAAGAAAGCAATGATATTGATTATATTTCAGTTGAAGATTTGGTAAGAAATCTGGAGACTTATGAGCTTAATTTTAAGAAAAATAAAAATTCGAAAGGTTTGGCTCTTACTTTAGCTCAAAAGTCTTACAGTGATTCTGATAGTGACGACAACTCTGAAATGATGGCTTTTCTTGCAAGAAAATTTAAAAAATTTATGAAAAATAGAAAGCTTGATAAGGATGAGCCTGGAGATTGAAAGATGGGAAAGACAAGATGATAAATATGTCCAAATCTTCAAAAAAGGTTTCAACAACAAAAATTTATGAGAGCAAATGTTTTGAATGCAAAGGATTTGGACATATTACTAAAGAATGCCCGAACTTTCTTAGAAAGAAACAAAATGATTACACTGTCACTTGGGATAATGAAAGTGAGGAGTCTTAGCTGGTGGATAAGGATGAGCCTGGAGATTGAAAGTTTGTAGCTTTCACGACTTCGATTCAGGGGGAGTATAGTGAGTCTGACAGTGTGTCTCCTGATGAGGTAGATGAAGATGATGAGATGAGTGAGATAGAGGATATTCAAGAAACCAATAACAAGTTGTATGATGAGAGCGTTGTGTTGGCAAAGAAAATCTCAAAGTTGACTAAAAATTTTGAGCTTTGTAAGAAAGAAAAAAATGAGTTGAAGCAGCAGTTGTCTGAAACTCAAGATTTGGTGTGTAAGTTCAAATCTGATTGAGAGATTTTGTGTGAAAAACTAGCCAAATGTGATAAAGAAATGAATGAGTGGTTTGATTTCAATAAGACGCGACATGATAGGATAGATGTGTTGGAAAAAGAATTGCATGTTTGCATTAAGTCAAAAATTGTTCTTGAATTGAAAGTTGTTGATCTTGAGAATGATCATTCTGTTGCTCAAAATACTTTCAAGAAGATGATTGTAGGTACAAAGGCATTGGACAATGTGCTTATGTAATATCCTGACCACTCCTAATTAATTTAATTTAATTAGTTAGGTAGGTCATTAAAGAAATATGTATATTATTCAGAAAAGTGAGGGAAAGTTATATTCATATGTTTAAGTTTAAACATATTGGGCCTCCTATGCAAATAAAAGAAAGAAAAGGGAGTTATAGAGTGATTAAGATTTGAGGGATTAAGAGTTAAACCTAGAAGATTAAGTGGGAAATAGATTGGGTTAAGAGAGAAGAAGGAAGGGGCGGCTGGAGGGATCACCATCTTAGGGTTTTCTCCATATCTTGTCCATTTTTTCTCTCTAGAACTCGAAAACGAAGGAGGAGTCTTGAAGGTCTTTGCGAGGTGACTTGAGGAGAGCATGAGAAGGAGGAAGGAGAGCCTCGGCTGGGACTTTTTGGAGGTTCGAACTTCTGTCCAGCAACTTGTGTGGATTTAAGAGGTAAGAAACTTAAGGGATTTCATGGAATTTTGGAGAAATCTTTATATATCCTCATGAACCCTTGCTTGTAGTTGATTTCTAATTCAAAATTGGGACATTCCAGATTTGGTGCTGCGACCTTGGGCGTCTCAAAGTGCAGATTTTCAGCTATCTTTGGATCTTTGAGGTAGGTTATATGACGAGGTAACTATAGAAGTAATAATGGGCGTGGTAAGGAAGGAATCCTTGTGATTCGAAGTGAATAACATGTTATGCATTATGTAAAATCGAAGTTTCCCATTAGGGATATTATATTTGTTGAAGTTTTATGTATTTTAATGTATTTAAGATGCATAGGATACGTTAATGGAAGTTTTGAAGCAAAATCGTAGAAGCTAGAAGTCTTTGGATTTTCTGTTCTGCAGTGACATAGTCGGCTGTGTCTTTTACACAGTCGGCTGTGTTGATCAAAAATAATAGAATTCGGGTATTGCAGAGACACAGCCGGCTGTGTCTCTTACACAGTCGGCTGTGTCAGTCTCTAATTTTCCTGTTCTTGAGTTTTGAGGAAAAACGAGGGGTTGTTGTTGGAGGTTTGTTAAAGAAGCTTTGCTGCAGATTTGGGACAATGAATATCTTCATATTCTATGGAGTGTAAGATGCACATACGTGTCTTAGAAATTTAACGGGTGAAATACCACATAAGGAAAGTGTGTAGAATCTTGGGAATAGCCTCGGCTTTCCTAGAAGTTGTTCTAAAGTTAAGTATTCATCATCTATGTATACTTGAAGATAGAATAAACCCTGTAAGTCTTAATGTTAAGTGAGAATGAGTGGAAGTAGTGATTTGTGGGTAAGAGAGGGAGATGCAACAAAGGTCAGACTGTTACATACAAACATCTTCACATTATCAAAATTAAAATTCTCCCTCTCTTACCCACAAATCACTACTGTTACATACAACCCTTGTAATGTTCATTCTTCCTTTTACAAGCATTCTTCTAATCTATATTATCATATTCAATTTCACACCATCATACTCCATTTACACGACGGCATATCCACACAATCATACTCAGTTTCACACATCATTTTCCTATTCACATAATCTTATACGAATCAACTTATCAGTTATCCTTTTTATCCCATTTCATCATTCTTTTAATTCTTTCAATCTTTCTTATTATTTGATTAAATTATTAATTTTCTTTTACAGACTATGTACCGATGGACCGTAACCTCAACTTATATATCATCTTCCTTTACGAACTGGATACCAAGAGACTGTAACCCCAAATTATAGATTATCTTACTTTACGGACTTTCACCGAGGGACCATAGCCCCAATTTTTATTAATTAATCTTTCTTTATTGACCGCTGTCCCAACTTATAGATCATCTTCCTTGACGGACTGTATAACGAGGGATCGTAGCCCTAAATTATATATTATCTTCCTTTATGGACTTTCACTGAGGGACCGTAGTCCCAATATTTATTAATTAATCTTCCTAATTAATCTTCCTTTACTGACTAGGTGCCGAGGAACCGTAGTCCCAAATTATTCGTTTACATGGAATTCCATTTTTTACCTTTTCACACTCATATTTATTTCATTCTTGTATTCACTGTCATTTATTTATGTTCTCATCATAATATTTGTTAGCATAATTCCAAATGCACCATCCAAAACTCAATTTATCAGCATAACTAATTTAATATCGTATTCACAGAGGTTCAATATGTTAGGATTAACTCGAATATTTGGTTTCTTAATCTAATTAGGAAACTTGTTTTAATTAGAAATCCTTCTGTATTTGGGATTTCCTGGAATCTATTTAAAGGAGGCTAGGGCTCTGAATATTGAGAGAGAATATCTCAGAACTCAGAGAGAGTCTCGGTTAGAGACTCAGTGAGAGAGTTAGAGAGAGAGGAAACTTCGTAATCCGTCCGATTTATAGTGGATTTTCTTGTTCTTCTCCCGTGGAGGTACGCAGCCAGTCGAACCACGTATATCCGTGTTTGTGTGTGATTGCTTGTTCTCGATCCGTTTTATTTTATTATTTTTCGGCGATTTTGTGTCGTTAAATCCGAACAAGTGGTATCAGAGCAGATGGTGGACGATTCAAAACCGTGGTGGGAGTGATCGGAACGAGTGCTGGGTGATTTGGTTTTTCGAAGCAGCAAAACCTTTTAATGGTTCTTTCATCTGGTGATCCACAGTCAAGCCAATCGATCCGGAAGTCGATGCGGCTGGATTTGATTTTTTTTATCAGTGGTTTTTTCAAAGTGAAGAAATTTGAAAATTAGGAGTTCGGAGGGTTTGGTGTAAACCATCGAAAGATCAGAATACGCACAGGAAAGATTGGAATTGGTTTCCGGGCAGTGATCCGGTGTGGCACATTTGGCGTGTGGAAGATTTTTGGAAATTTTAGGCGCAAACAGTGCGTGCTTATCACAGAAATTGGAAGAAAGGCAACCAGTGGAGAGTTTTGATCAAGTGTGGCGGCGGCTGTGGAAAATAAGTTGGCGTGTGGTTTGGATTAATTATCCAGTGTGGTTGGAACACAAAATTTAATTAAATTATTTTTATTATAATTGTTCATAATTATAATAAAATAATTTAAGAGGAAGGGTATTCCTAAGGTTTTCGGGCACTGCAGATTCATCGGAACGGTCAGAATTTTCAGATTCTGAACGGATTTATTAAATTGGACAGATCAGAGTAGATTGAGATTGATCGGACGTGATCGAAGACAATCAGCAGTGATCGGGTACAATCAGATATTTTTTTTTTGCATGAATCAAGTAGCAGTGCAGATGACGAACATCAAGTACGAGGTTGACAAGTTTACCGGGAAGAATAACTTTTCCCTGTGGTAGAGGCGGATGAAAGATTTGTTTATCCAGCAAGGCACATCAAAGGCGTTACTCGGCAAGACAAAGAAGCCAAAGAAGATGACAGATGACGATTGGAATGAGATTGATGTCAGGGCCGCTAGCTCGACTCGGTTGAATCTGGGAGACGAGGTTATTCATAACGTGATGAATGTAGAGATGGCACACAAGATCTGGCAGAAGATGGAGGACCTCTACATGAAGAAAAATATGGCAAACAAACTGTACGTGAAGAAGCAGCTGTATGGACTGCAGATGAAGGAAGGTTCAGATCTCTTGGAACACCTGAATGTTTATAATATGCTCATCACACAGTTATCCGGGTTTGGAGTGAAGGTTGATGATGAGGATAAGGTGATTCTTCTCCTAGCGTCACTTCCAAAAGCCTATGATCATCTGGTGACAACGTTGATGTACGGGAATGACACTCTAGAGCTTGAAGAGGTCACTGGTGCTCTCCTATCACACGAGAAGATGAAGATGGATAGTGAATCTGATGCTGAAGGTGTGCTTGTGGCTAAGTCTGAGCCAAGGAGTGGAAGGAGCACATCAAGTGAACGGGGTTCCAACAGTAAGAGATCTCGGTCCGAGTCACGTGTGAGAAAGGATGTGGAGTGCATCTATTGCCACAAGACAGGTCATTACAAGAGCCAGTGTCGAGAATTGAAGCAACATCTGAAGGAAAAGAAGAAGGGCAAGACTCCTGTAGAAACCGTCAGTGTTGTTGATGTGTTATCATACGGTGAGGGAGAGGAAGTGCTACTTACAGTTTCCTCAGATCCTAGTGTTATGTCAAAGTCATGGGTCCTAGATTCGGGATGCTCTGATCACATGTGTTCATAAAGAGAGTGTTTTGACTCATACAAGTCTTGTAACAAAGATACAGTTCTGATGGAGAATGGCATGGCATGTCAGGTTATTGGAACTGGTATAGTCAAATTCAGGATGTTTGATGGAGTTGTAAGGACTTTGGAGGATGTCTGGCATGTTCCAGCACTGAAGAAAAATATGATTTCTTTGGGGACATTGGACTCTCTGGGTTACTGGTTCACAGCAAATGGTGGAGCAATGGAGGATATCAGTGGTGCTATAGTGATCATGAAAGGGCAGAAATTGAGAGGTCTCTACAGATTGGTAGGGGACACAGTGGTAGGTGGAGTTACCTCTATCACACAGACAGA
>JAULLG010276126.1:0-12079 GCA_035668355.1 Sarracenia leucophylla
GAGCTGCTTATTTTCCTCGTGGGATCGATCCGGACTCATCACTAACTACCCATTAGTGAGGATTTTGGTATAAACTAGTAGTAGGAACGACACGAAGCTCTACCAGTATATCACCCTATAATCTTCAAATACGACTTCTTTTATAGCTTCTCAGATGATTATGACCATTGGGGCTCAATATTGAAAGATTTCACACCAAAAAGAGCCGTTACGAATCTGCTATTTACATTTGCTGACGGAAACTGACGAACGTTTAGCCTTGAGAAGACCCTCGGTCGACTGACCCTTTGCGTCGGTCGACTGATCCTCTGAAACAGCACTTTTCTTCTTCTTTGTTTCTAACGAACTTTCTTCAAAAGTGACGAAAATTTGTTCTTGGAATTGACGAACGTTTTCTCAAATTGACGAAGTTTTTGTGGCTTTGAAGAGAGAGAATCATCTCAGTTCTTTTCTAACGAACATACTTCTCAAATTGACGAAATTTCTTCTTGCTGTCAAAACCAGGACTTCGATCGACTGACCTGCTTTCCTTGGTCGACTGAGGCATTTATTTTTCTTGAGCTGATTTTGTTTCTTTGCTCCTTTTCTTTTCATATCTCTTGAGCTTCTTGAACATGATCTTTAATTATAAAATCTTGACTTCTTGCTATAAAAATGAACTCCAAAACAATGATTAAAACCTATAAACAAAACTCAAACAAAGCTCAAACATAAGTAGCAACAAATCAATGTGTTGGAATAATCAAAATCAAAATCAAGGCTTGATTGAAAAACCTTTAGGTCAACACCTATTTGTCAGTGGCCGTGCTTAAATCCATTCAGATTCTCTTATCCATTGATGCGAATCTCAACTACATGATTTGGTAGTTGGATATCATGACGGCATTCCTTAACGAAAGTCCTGACGAGAGTATCTAGGAGCACATGTTGTGCAAGCTTAAGAGATCCATTTATGGACATAAGAAAGCATGAAGGTCTTGGAATACTTGATTTAACCAGGCGATCAAAAGCTTCAGCTTTGATCAGTGTCCTATCGAATATTATGTGTACTGGAAGCCTGATTGAAATAAGGTAGTGTTTATAGTCATCTATTTTGATAACATTCTTCTAATCAGAAACAATGTGGGGTTGTTATCTTCAGTGAAGGTATGGTTATCAAGTCAATTTGACATCAAGGACATGGAAGAAGTGGGCCAAATCATTGGGATCAACCTCTTACAAGATCGATCACGTAGGATGTTGGGCTTATCCCAAGCCTGTTATATTGAATTTATTATTGCTCTTTTTGGCATGGTAAATTCCAAGAAAGGATTTCTTCCTTTCAAATTTGGAATTTCTCTATCTAGTGATCAGTGTCCTAGAACACCTCAAGAGATAAAGAGGATGAGAGGTATTCCTTATGCTTCGGTGGTGCGAATTCTCATGTATGTCATACTCTGTACTAGACCGTATATCTGTTATGTTGTTGACATGGTAATCAGATAATAGTCCAATTCAAAGGAGAGCATTTGGCCGCGGTCAAGAATATACTTACGTACTTGATAGGGATTAGGGAGTATATGTTGGTGTACTAGGATGATAGTCTTGTATCCCTTTGTTAAGAAGACTCATAATTCTAGGATGATAGGGATTCTAGGACGTCCATCTCTCGTTATTTGTTTTGTTCGGGAAAGCACGTTAAGAGGAAGTATTGTCTCATCCGAGACACTGTACAACCTGGAGACGTTGCGGTATGTAAGGTTACGTCTGCAGATAACCTGGCAGGTCGTTTTACATAAGTAAAAGCATTAGGTGCCAGATGTATACTTGTATGGCTTTGAGTATAAGTGCGAGACTGTTGAGATAACATACTTAGAATCCATGCTTTTATCTATTTTTTTCGTTGATCCCAGACATATAAATGAGAAAACCAATTAAGAGGATTTGTATTTACTATTTCATATTTATTGTATGTATGATGTGTGAATGCATAGTCCATATATTATGTCTAGTATTTGACTCGGTGCTTGAAGCGCGGAAGATCAGGTCAAGGCTCTGATAGAATATACATGTAGCCTCATAATTACAATGAACCCAGATAATCCATTGATACGATTGTAGCACATTGTTATAGTAACCAGTCTTGGCTCGGTCGAACAGCTCAAATTCCAATCTGTGAATTTGATTTTCGAACTCGATGTGTTAGTACACTTGGAGTGTATTGAGCGAGATCAATAGGATGATCAATTCTATACTAACTATATGAATTGATCCACATCCTATATTATCATGTATTGCACGAACTCTTAATCTCGACATGATTGATCGAATCATGTTCAGATAATGCGCAGTGCTTTGAGTCACAAATGGCTGAGATTTCGATATTGAGATCAATATGACCAGTGGGTTGGGTACTGTCGTTATTTGTTCGATGGTTGATAATCTACTGACGGAAACTACGTGTAATTTATGTTGAGGAGTTTCCCCTTGTGTGCTTTGCTTATAAGTTTGATTATGCCAAACCTAGTCGGTGGATCAGTTGATCCGGCATATTCAAAAGGATAAGCGGCACGGTTGCAAGGATAAGAGGATAATTAAACCAGGTTGTCTTTAACCTAATTCAATCATCGAGAATCCATATCTTAAACGTGGGGAGATTTCAATGCAAGTGATACCTAGAAACTCAAGACATAATTTGGGTTAAGGCCGTGAGTTCAGTCAGGACCTTTAATGGAATAAGTCCTGACTCGTGTAAGAACTGATTTAAATCGGGGGTTGAATTATTGATATCCGATTTTCTCGTACGATTATCCTCAGTTCTATACTTCCTTGTGATCCCTCACATAACCCAATATATGCATGGTATTATTTATTTGGTTTCAAGAATTATTTAATTTAATTCATTCGTGGGTTTTTGCCGTCGGGATGATCGGGGAATTAAATTAAATGTTGAGGGGCGAAATTGGAGTTTGGCACAGCTAAAGAATATTCCCTAGGTGGACGGCCCTAATGGACTATATTGTAGTATTATTTTTGTTAAGATAAGTTACCGTATCTTAAGCACAAAAATTAGGAAATTATGATATATCATTAAGAGAAGAATATGGAGAGAATCATTGATATAATTCTTGAGGTTTTTTTCTCTCACTCCCATTCCATTTTAGCCACCCACTTCTCTTTCTGGTGGCTGGATATTTCTGCAATATTGGGAGAAAAAGTGGTGTGTGTGAAACCAAAAACGTGTACGGGTCAGTGCCCACTCACCGAGTATGCGTCGTGCATCGGGTCATACGTGTGAATATCAAAGGTGGTCTTGGATCGTTGTTCGGCATCAAAGAAACTTGTTCAAGTTTCTTAAAGGTATATTTAATTATAAAATATCCGAATATTTCATTGGTTTTTTCATGCAAATCACACAATGTCATTTTTTACGGTCACGACGTCATTTTCCAAAACATTTTCTGCTGCAAGACTCCAACAGCAGCAAGATTGATACATTCGGCATAAGGCAAGGGTAATTGACTGAGGAACGAGGGCACTAAGAAAAACACAAATTTAGGAAATTGTTATAGAAATTACCAGGATTGGCAATATAATCTATAATCTTTCAATGTACAACAAACATCCAAATTTAGGAAGGTTGAAAAACACAATTACAACTTTAATTCACGGGATTTTTCTTCCATGAAGATTTATCTCCTTTTTAGGATTGTTCATTTTCTTTTAGTACGGAAGCGGGAATTGCTTTGGAGGTCATGTGAGGTACCACATTTCTATAAGTGTTATGTCTTCGCCTAGGATTAAATGAACGAAGTTTATCAAGGGCCAAGGATATCTTGTCGATTTTGGTGACAATATATGAAAATTGAGCCACTAACTCATTCAAGTGGCTTAAGGCTTCAACACATTCTCTCATTGGAGAGGATAGGCCCAAACTTGTGGACCTTCCAACCAGTTTTTGACTTTAGTGTTTCTCCCCGGCCCTATCCCTCTTGTGACGATAGAAATTTTGTCTAGTGTGATCTATTATCCCACAATGGTTGAACATCGGAGGTGACCTAGATTTAGAGGCAGACTTGGACACGAGGGAGATGAAGAAATTAGACCCCTTCTTGGTGGACTAGCAATTTGGGGTTCTTTCCTACGTATATTTGCTAGTAAATGATCTTTTCTAAGGGGATTGTCCAAGTAAAGAGCCTTCCGAGAAGAGGAGGGAAAGTAGAGCTCCTTTAATTTGAAGGAAATAATCAAAGAGAATTTAGGCACGGTCCTTTGATTAGGAACTGGAAGATTCATCCTCTCAAGGCCAACATCGGGCACAAAAGATGAAATACTAGATGAAGATGGACTAATAATAGTGACCCTCTTGGAGTCACAAGGGAGAGGTGTGAACACCGATTGTGGATCTAGGAAACCTAGACAATTTCAGTCACGAAAGGAGTCGGAGATCTCGGTGATGCAAGATGTAGCTTCTCTTCTCTTCATTATAGAAGAAAGCTCAAAGCGATCTATTTCTAGGGTGGTGATCCTCGATCTAGAGATCATCAACTCCTCCAAGTATTCTAGCATTTCTTTCTCTATGGAAGATAATTTATCGTCTACCTTAGCTTGATACTTTCTAAGAGCGGCTAATTCAAGATCTCTTACGGTAACATCACTCTTAAGGACGTTGCCCTCTCTCTCTCTCAAGATAAGTGCATATGGCCTTCAACTTCACCTTCTATTTCTTGAGTTTGAGGAACACTTTTACAAGCTCCTTGTAGGCCTCTTGGATGGATTCAATTTAATCATTATCCTCATCTTTTCTACTTTCTACACCTTCACTAGTCTCACATGATGACTCAACTACTTGAGGACTCTCATCGATAGGTGATGTAGATTCGACAGTGGAGATAGAGGACTCACCCGAATCTATGGTGGCTACAAAAAGGGCATAGTTAGATTGTTCGTCCTTGTCATTCGAGATAGAAGCATCATCAAAATCCTCATCACTATTGTCATCCCAAGTGATGGTAAAACTCTTTCTATCTTTCTTTTTAAGAGTGTTGGCATATTTGGCTTGAACATGGCCAAACCCATGACACTCGTGCCATTGAATGCCTTGAGGCATTTTAGAGATTGAGGAGGAGTTAATAAAATTCTGATCACTCCCACTAGGGGAGAATCCTCTTGGAAGTATAAGATGCATTGGGAGAATATGAATTTAACCTATTTCCCTTTTAAAAATTTGACAGATTTGTAAAATTTTAATTACCCAATTTTTTTTTTTGCAAAATTTCTTCTCAATAAAGGCTAAAACCTCATCAAAATCCAAGCAATCATCATCGCTATCCATAGGGTCAACATGTGTGGACTTTAGAGCCCCACCCTTGCTAGAGTTAGATGTGATTTTGCTAGAAGATAGATGGTTAATCTCATAGGTTAGTAGTTTACTACTAAATTTTTAACTTTTATTGAATCCACATCGTCTCCTCAATGGCGGTAACCTTAGGCCTAAATTTTTCAGGTAGAGATCTAAGTATCTTCCTCACCATCTTAGAGGGAGTGAGGGATTCGTCTGAAACAAAGAATGAATTAACAATCTCCCTAAGGTTAGCATAGAAGTGGTCAAAGGACTCACTATCTAACATTCTTAGTTCTTTGAACATAGTTGTCAACATCTACAATTTGGAGGTTTTAACCATTTGGGTGTCCTCATGGGTGACTTGGAGAATGTCCCAAGCCTCCTTGGCAGTCTCACAATGTGAGATCTTAGAAAATTCACTAGGACCCAAGGCGTTGTGTATGATATGTAGAGCTTTATAGTTAAACTTCCAATAAGAATTGTCTATCGGTATCCACTCAATCTCAGTTTTTGGTCGAATCTCGTGAGTGATAGGATCCTCGATAGTGGGCAATTCATAGCCGTGTTACACATTTCTCCAAACTTGAATCCCTATAGAATTAAGAAAAAACATCATCCTAGCTTTTTCAATAGGGATAGTTGTTACCGTTAAAGCACGACAGACAAATTATAGAAAGTCTCTCTCTTTCCAACTCGTGGTTCATTGCAAGCTAATGGATCTACTCGGGCAGTTAGTCCTCAATTTGAGAACCAAGCTCTGATACCAATTGAAATTATCTATGAATCACTTAAAATAACGTAGGGGTGAATAGGTTAAATGCCGGTACATTTAAAAACTTAATTTGATTAGTTAAAAATTAATTTTTCTACCTTAACAAAATGATTTGTAAGCTAATGATAATATCAACATGATGAAAATCAAAAATAAAAAAAAATAACCCAACAACTAACAACCACAAATACACGATATTTACGTGGAAACCTTAGGGTGAACCCCTAAATGAAAACCATTATACCAACACAAACAATTTACTACAAATCAAAATGGTATCAAAACATACACGAGAAAGAAATTATACCCATATATCTCATGGACACCTAGCTGTGTTTTTGATGTAGCTCCTTGAGTGCCCTTCTTGATCCCATAGTCACCATGGGAGGACCTCCCAATCTCCGTCAACCGACGGCTCTAAGCAAAGCCATATGTTTGTGATAAAGTTATAGTGGGTGGAATGAGATGGTTGATGAATTAAACAACTTAGGTAAGGGGTAAAACTACCATGAATGGAAACTATAATACCTTTGCTTGCTATAAACTCAAAGCCATTAGTGGAAATTGAGTATAAGAATTTTATAGAGAAGGAAGAGGAGCAAAGATGTAGTCAAATTTTTAGTTTTGGAGGCTTAAACCCTAAAGGCCAAAACATATCTTTTATGTAAAAACAAGAAGCGCTTGAACACCTTTTGAGCGCTCTTCAAGTGTGCCTAAGTGCTCACAAGGTGCACGAGTGCGTTGCAAGCGCACTTAATTTTTGCACGCATTTTGAACGGTACTAATTAAAATAGGAAAGAGAGTGAAGGGAGTGCTCGAGCGTCTTGTGAGCACTCCAATACCCTAACTCTCTACCAAAGAAAAATCGCATTTATATCAAAACATTCGCTAAACGCTCTAGCGCTCTATGAGTGCTTAGAAGTGCTTGCTAAGCGCATGTGCGCCTTGCGAGCCACGAAGCAAGATCTTTCATATAATTAAAGAATTAAATTCTAGGGTATTAACATACTCTCAACCATGCATCCTACATGTATTAAAGTGTGATAAATGATATATGCATGTGGATATGCTTAATAGGTGAAATATACCTTGTACGG
Source organism: Sarracenia leucophylla (assembly GCA_035668355.1). Lineage (NCBI taxonomy): Eukaryota > Viridiplantae > Streptophyta > Magnoliopsida > Ericales > Sarraceniaceae > Sarracenia > Sarracenia leucophylla. The sequence continues at coordinate 7,193 of JAULLG010276126.1, forward strand.
AATTCGGGACGAATGTAATCTGGAGAGAGGACCTAGACACAAGCACCCGAAAATCCTAAATCCAAAATAAAGTTACGGACACCGAGATTTTGTACTGGACCCAGAAATGGCCAATTATACTAACAAGTTTCATAAGGCATCTCTTAATTCCTTCTTTTCCACATTCCGAGGATCTGGAAGGCCCAGACTAGCTTCAGGAATATCCACGTTTTCAATTGCTTCTACCACCCCCTTAATGGCGTGTTCAGTGTTTTCGAACATGTCCACATTCCAGAATTTAATCTTACCTTAGAGTTCCTTTAGTTTGTTGTGTAAGATAAAGCCTTTCCACCCCATATTTGGACATTGATCCTAACTATCTTGAACGAGCTTTTTGAATGAGTCATAGTTTATCCAAGTGTTGATAAACTCGAATGGTTAAGCACCCCAATCAACCACCTCATTCGATAGTACGATTTGATTGTGGTTAGATAGATGCTCAAGCAGCCCCATTGGTGTACTTTGAATTTTGTTAGCCACTCATTATTCACCAAAAATATATCTAGGCGGTTCCATGTGGCGGTTTCATGCATGTTAGACCATGTAAATACCCTCCCGTATAGAGGGAGGTCTAAAAGAAGCATACTTTCAATCCATGATTTAAATTCTTTTATTCCTTTGGTTATCCTCATATAACCACTTCTTTAACTAATTTGGTGATCTCATTAAAGTCCCCACCAAGGCATCAAAGGACTAGTAGGATGAAAAATTCCATGCAGTACGATATAATTTTATTGAATATACTGTTGTTTGACATGAAAAAAATTCAATATTCAAAATGATTTAGAGGCCCCCAAAGTTACCCCTTGCATTGGATACAACATAAAGATAAGAATTCACACCCTATATTGATCTGATTTTGGTTTGTTCAACAGTCTCCCACTTTCCCTCCTACAACATGATGAGGCCAACATGTTTGCTCCTCACAATTTTTCTAACCATTCTCCTCTTATCCATCCTTCCCAAGCCCCTAACATTCCATGAGAGGATATTCATTAAAGTTTACCCACACCTCCAAACAAAAGGTCGTAAGCTTCTTCTTGTAGGATAAGCCTCTTTAGGGTCTCCTCCTCTACACCTTCAAAGTTCATACTCATAATTTTGTTTGTCTCTAAGATATTTAGTGCCCCTCTCGTGTTATAATTGACAATATCTAGGGTCGAAATTGACAATATCTAGGGTCATAAGCTTCTTCTTCGTTAGTTTTCCCGCTAAATTTCCTGACTCTCGTTCTTCTACCCTTCCCTTTTGTGTCAGGAATCCCCAGGTCTATAATAGTATTTTTCTTTTTCTTTCATCCCTCCACAGTTGGTATCTGGATATAAGTATTTTCCTTTAATTCATGTATCAGGGAAGCTTCTTGGTGTAACATAGCAGCCCCCTTTACTGTTAGTGAGTCAACCCTTTCAGTGGTAGCCCTCTCAACCATGTTCATGTCCCCCAGGATTACCCCATTTGGACCTATAATGTCGCTCCTTTCAACTGACTTTGGCCCCATATTATAGTCTACTCTTCCCATAGAGGGGCCCCTAAGAGGGAACAAGTCTCCTTGGGTTACCTTAGTGGGAACTGTAATGGTAGCCCTTGCTTCTGTCCCCATATTAGGGCCCCCATCTTCCTTGCAATAATTTGAATTATCGAAACCGATTTTAGGTAGGGTTTCTGTAACTTGACTTACCATAGCCATGTCATCCATTGTCTTCCTCGCAAGCTTGTACTAATCATTAACCATTGGGTCAGCTATAGAAAATCAAGGTGTGAGTTTGTGTTCTTGGGGACTATATACTGAGGAGAGAATGCTTAGAGGCCACATCTAAGTTCTTTAGTCCATCACCATTGTTTGAGGGTTCCCCTAACATATATTATTGTTGAATTTCCCCTTCCCGACATCTAATGTTGTAACCGAATAGCCAACTTTTATGTGATAAATCTCATTGATGTAGGCTATAGAGATTATAGAGATGAGTACTCCACAAACCTCTATATCTCTACGGCTGCATGTCCTTTAATCCATGATAACTACCTACCCCCATCTTTCCCCAATCACATGGAACATAGATTCCTCCCAGGCATGCAATGGTATCCTAACTGCATTGATCCAAACCCTTCTATTAAGGTTGTACTCCCTCTACAACCACTCGTATATTGCTTCGAACCAAGTGTACATTCTCTCCCTTCCTTTATTAATGCACGCAGACTACTCTTCTACATTGGAAAATTGAATAAGAATTTTGAATCCTCCTATGGGTTTGATAATAACATCCATTAGGCCCTCTGCTCTCATTGCATCTCGAATCCATGGGATGGAAATTAAAGTCTTAGCTATGCCAACTACGTAACATTTAAGCCATGTATCATCGACCTTGTTTGCAACCATGGTGTCTCCCTTGGGCCCAAAATTAGTCTCACCCACATTTACTAACCACTTGGTTTCTTGAAGATCTTCCAACTCTCACTACATGGCTAACATGTATGCCCCTACTAGTGATGGCTTGTTTTCCAACTGGTTCTTGTACGTTCATCTTTAAGGAGTGCGAGTATGTTTAGGTTACCATCAGCCTTCTATCCATAAACTAAACACCATTGTATATCTTTATTACCCTGCATGCTTCTATCGTGCAAGATAATTTGACAAATCCATACCTTATGATGTTTTTTGCACGCCTTTTTACTGGGATAAAGATGTTGTCAACTCTCCCACATTTACGAAAAATGGCTTTTAAACTACCCGAATGGATCTGATCGTGAAGGTTGTCAATGAAGATTGTTGACATGGTTTAGTTGTAGGATCAAATCCTTCCCCTATTCTACCATGAAAATCTTGACTTTCTACACACCAACAACCCCTTCCAAGACTTGTTTGTTACTTCTTTCTATGTTTATACAAGATATAACCTATAATTGTATCTTTCAATAGTTGTCATGGCCTAGCCAAATATTAACCCAAAAGCTAGAATTGTAATTCTTTTATATGCATGACCGATTATATGTGAAGGATCAAATGTCATTGCAATGGGTCCATAGAGTGTGAATTTTTATTGTCACTGTTGGTTCAGGTTGGCAACCGAGAGGGGGGGAGGGGGGGTGTTGAATAGGTTGTTAACAAACTAATTCCCTTTTTGGTCTCATTAAAAATAATTCTAGCAATCCAGAATTAACAACTATGTGCAGCAAAATAAACCAAAATAAATGCAAGAATTAAAGACTTTGAGGGAAAGAGATAAGAAAATCGCAACACCATGAAGTATAGTGGTTCGGCCAAATATCGGCCTACGTCCACTCTCTCAAGATCACACCTGAGTTTTCCACTATAGGGAAGTGCTTACGGGAGCACTCCAAATCGTATACAGAAGATTTGTAGGTTCTCTTCCAACCAAGAGGCTTTGCAGGAGCACCTCCAAACATAGAAGCTTTGCAGGATAGCTTATGAACCTTCAATGAGGATGATTTCGGGCTCACTCCTCAACGCCTGAATGAATCTTCAAAGAAAAGCTTGATAGCCTCTGATCTTCTTATAAAGTAGTGTCATCCTTGAATAAGGTGATTTACAGTGAATCCTCACTAAAAATTAATCTCTCTCTCTCTCTCTCTCTCTCTCTCTCTCTCTCTCTCTCTCTCTCTCTCTCTCGTAAGGGTTTACAATGAATTGAGAATAGAAAATTACAAGTCTGGTAGAAAACCAAGACCAAAAGCTTAATAAATGAGATTTAAAGATCTGAGTAGTGAAACAGTAAATGAGAATAAATGCGAGAGTTAAATTTTTGCACTTTGTTTTACCAACCCTCTATGATTCAAAGAGTCCGCCTTACATAGCCTTCATAAATTTGAACGTGGGTGGGAAGGACTATAGCCGTTGGAACATTTAATGGAGCAATAAATGCTTAAGAAATCAGACCGTTGTAATTAATGATATGGTAATAAAAACTAGAAAGTGTCGGATCTTTTAGGTAGGTATCGAACTTTTTCATGGAGGGCAGAAAATATAATGGCTTTAGCCATTTTATTTAATGAATTACTTAAAATCAAAAAGGAGTTTTAAATAGTTATTTTATACCCGATTATTTTAAGCCAAAAATTAAAATTTTGTTTAAAAATAAAAGCTTGTATTTATGTGTATTTAATTTTTTTTCTAGAGTATTCCTAAACAAAAAAAAAAACTAAACATAAGCCCGGCACACACGCACGAGTCGCGCAAACCAGATAGAAAAAAGAGAAGCTTCGAGAGAGGGGAAAAGATTTTGGGAAGAAGAAGGAGAGGAGGACGGAGGTGCAACTAACCACCACCATCGCCGACCTTCAGTGACACGCCGGCATGCCTCAGACGCTGATGTTGCCGGCGAGAAAGAAGGAGGGAGGTGGCGAATAGCATCCAAAACATGGGCGAGAATCCGCGATGATTTTACGAGCTTCGTGGGTTGATATTTGGCTTGATTCAACTCGATTTCTTTGGATTGCTTCATAAAAGGTAATCCTCTCAAATTTGTGAACATTTTCACTAATTCAGTTTGAGATTTGGTTCAAGTTTCTTGGTCAATTGAGAGTGTGAGGTCGCCAAACTCGATGGGAGACTATTTTGTGATTTTGTGATTTTTATCTAGCTTTTATTTATGAGTCATGAAATTGGACCTTACTAGGGTAATTTAATCTTGCTAGAATGATCTTGGTGGAATCAATTTCAGAATTAAGAAAACTAGGGTTTTCGGTTAGAAATTTGGGATGCTTTTGGCATTTCGGCTCTATGGGGATAATTTCTTGAAATTGATTGCAATTCTATGATATTGGGATAGAATATAGCCTATGATTAAAATTTTATAATTTTTGGATAACTGAATTTTATCCCCGTTAATT
>JAULLG010278326.1:0-12068 GCA_035668355.1 Sarracenia leucophylla
CATGAACCGTGACTTCTTCCATTAAAGGCCCTAACTGAACTCCCCGCCATAACTCGAATTATGTCTCGAGTTTCCAATTATCACTTACACTCCACATTTAAGATATGGATTCTCAATGATTGAATTAGGTTACTGACAACCTGGTTCAATTATCCTCGTAACCGCGTCTCTTATCCTTTTGATATGCCGGATCAACTGATCCACCGACCGGATTTGGCATGATCAAACTTATAAGCAAAGCACACGTGGGGAAACTCCTCAACCTAAATCGGATGTGGTTTCTGTTAGTAGATTATCAACTATAGAACAAATAACGACAATACCCAACCCACCGATCGTATTGATCTCAATATCAAAATCTCAACCATTGGTGACTCAAAGCACTGCGCATTATCTGAACATGATTCAATCAATCAGGTCGGGATTAAGAGTTCGTGCAATACATGATAATATAAGATGTGGATCAATTCATATAGTTGTTATAGAATTGATCATCCTATTGATCCCGCTCAATACACTCCAAATGTACTAACACATTGAGCTCGAACATCGAATTCATAGACCAAAATCCGAGACGTTTGACCCAACCAAGACTAGTTAATATAACGATGTGCTATAATCGTACCAGTGGGTTGTCCAGGTCGAATGCAATTGTGAGCGTACCTATATATTCTATCAAAACCTAAGACCCGATCTTCCCCACTTCATGTAATGAGTCAAATACATGACAGAATATACGGACTATGTATTCATACATCATACACATGATAAATATGAAACAACAAATGCAATAACCTCTCGAATATTTCTCATTAATAGACCGAGGATTAAAGATATAAAATACATAAAAGCGTGGCTTTTAAGTATACTATCCCAATGGTTTTATAACAACTTTCATGTTTAACGACAAGATGATGATAGCTCCTAGATATGTTCGTGGTTCGTTCCCTTACGTACTTAGATCGGGACTAGATTCTTATAGCATGCTTTGTATTTCTATTTCGTCACTCTAGATGACTGTATTGTTATTATAAATCTTGTTGTATCATTGATCAGGTTGTAAGGCCTTATGGACACTTTCCATTTGTTGCATGTTGGTGAGAAATCCGTGTGTATGGTTTCATTTCTTTGGTTGCATGGACGGGTTTGGGTTGGGTTTTTGATTTAAATTTGTCCGTTTAGCTTGTTTGTTTTCTTTCCAGCTTCTGTATGCTTGAAAATACTTCTATGACTTTATATATCAATCTCATGTGAATGTCAATTAGGTACAAAACAGGTTCTATAGTGTCTGAAACAAACACGCCCACGTAGATTTTTCTAAAAATCCTATGTGGTGGAATTTACTTTAGATGCTCTTTTATACTAAAAGGGATATGATTTGTACCTCAAATCTTTTTGGCATATGAGTAATATTAAGCCTAAACCCAAGGATTTTTAATCGACGTTTAGACCGTTGGTTAGTTTATCTATGTTATTCTAATGTCTCCGGGTCGGGGGCGTTATATTTTATATACCGACATTATTTTTGAGTGAAACCCGTGTCGAAAGTTAGTTATTTCTAACGCAATTGGAATCACTCAAAAAGATTTTGAAATGAGCAAGTTATGGTGATTTTATAAAAATGTGTCAAATCTGTACACCTTATGGTATTATTTTTCTAATAAATACAATTTTAAAGATTTTTGAGTAAGATCAAGTCTTGGAGTTTCATAAGACATACATTTATCAATACAAAAATTTAGAGGATTTTATCTTAAGTTTAGATTCCTCTTTCTAGTTTTAAAATCGTAGTGAATAGTTATATCCATGAAAGAGTTGTGGTCCAAACCTAACACTTAATTTTAAAATGTAAAAATAAGGATTTTCTGGTCATTTTTGAAAAAAAAAAAACCTTAAACTTGAAAAATTGTTCAGAACATGTCACATGTGTTGTTACAAACTTTCAGAATTATATCTCAGTATTTGATTTTATATGAATTAATTGCTGTAGCCATATATTTAAAATATAATTCATTCGATTATTAGGATGCTTTCTTAAGTGTAGTTTGTTGTGTACCAATATGTCAATACTATGTTATGATGGTATGGAACATCGTTTTTTCTTTAAATTTTCAAAGGCTAAGTATCATGTTGAATGCCATAGTTAGCTTAAAAAACCTAGTTTAATGTTAAGACACTATGCCATGCCATATCATGTTAATTTTGTGACATATGTAACTTAGTTTAATTGATAAAGTTCGACTATAAAATGATGAAAAATTGCTTAAATGTGAAATTTCATCTTTTTCATGAAAATGTCATGATACCCTTGTGCATATTCATGTCTTATATGTAAATTTTCATATTTATATCACGTTTTACATAACCATGCATCAATCATTGGGTGGGAATTGTGGGAATCACCTAAATTCTAATGGATGAGAAAATGAACCACGGTATTGTTTACTTTCGGGCATGTCCCATGAATACAATGAACTTTTTGATGCTATATGCACATAAAATTTTGGGGCTATATGACATGATGATACTTTGGGCTATATTCCATGTTGATACTTTGGGGCTATATGTGATGTGTTTTATGAAAAATGTTGCAAATATGGTATTGGATGGAAATTGGTGGTTAGATTACGTTCATTACACATTATTACTGAGCAAAGCTTCGATTGTCCAAGTGAATGAATTTTCACATCCTCAGTATCTGGATAAGCTAGTTGAATATGCAATTCGACAATGTGTAATCTCATGACTTTGAGGAGGGTAGGAGTCGATCGGTAGACTGGTTAGTGTGCTTGGATCGGGATTAGGATGTTCCCATCGACCGGGTAAATATAGAATAACCAAGAATTAATTAACTTAAGGTCAAAATGGAATGCATAATTCTCCATTATATTTTTGTCATTTGTCATTTTTTATTTGTCATCCATGTATGAAGAATATGTGTATACTATGTTAATTCATCCGGTATTGTTTACAATGTCAAGTATATTAAAATATGAAAATCTCGATTATGACATTGAGGATCCAATCGAGGAGCCATGGCTCCTATGAGCCTACATCTCTTTCTTTTGAGACCATGAGACCGACCCACCATGACATTTTAATTTTATTTTTGTTTGCTTTAAACTTGTGCTTCATTATTGCGGGTATGTAATACTATTGAAAATAGTTGCGAACCAATAAAACTAACCTAATGGGGGTGAATAGATTAGAAGCCGATAAATTAAAATTTAATTTTAATTATTAATTTTCTATCCTAACATCATAGTAATTAAGGTTAATAAAATTATCAACAACAAAGCTATAAAAAGCAAAACAACAACTAACCACAATGTACACACAACATACGTAGAAACCCTAGGCAAACTCACCGGGATAAAAACCACGGCATCGACACATGATTGAAACTATGCATTATAAATCAAAAGGTTTACAAGAAAGACTAGATTAGGAATTAAACCTGTTACATAACGCGGTCACCTATACTTAAACATGTAAGCTCCTCAAGCCCCTTCTTAACTCCAAAGTCGTGTAGTGTCCCCTCTAGTAATCTATGAGCTCTTCAGTTCTCACTACAATCGGAGCTCGTGTGTAGCATGTATCCACGGGAACTAGTCCAAATCTCTATATCAAAGATGACTCCAAGTCTCATTGGCCAGGTGTGCGTGTTGTGGTGATAGTGGTGGAAAAAATAAAAGGATAACCAAGATGAACACCTATATCTACCCTAAATAGAAGAGGGCATCTAAGTTTATAATCCAATGTGATCTAGTTACCCATCCTAGGAGAGGGTAAGAACTACCACAATGAAGATGGTGACATCGGAGGTTACTCTAAATATACCCAATGAAAGGCAAGGGTGTAGGACTACCATAAGCCACACGGCTTGAGTTGCTACAAATGTACACAACTGAAACTAGGATGGTGAGACTACCATAAGTTTTAAAACCCATGGTTGTTACAAATAAACTCCATATGTAACATGATGTGAATGCACAAACTAATGAAAGTGAGAACATTCAATAGCTAGATAAAGCACATCACATAAACCCTAATGAGATCTATAGAAACATAGATAGAAAAACAAGCTACTATGAGAGGAAGTTGTAATAGCTTGATTTGTGATGAATCATGAAGCATTGATGGAGGATTCAATCCAATGGCTTGAGGAAGTCTAGAGAAAAGGAGGAGCAACTCCATCAGCAGCCAAGTGGATGGAAGAAAAATCTCTCAAAACCTAGCTTCCGTAAAATGTGTTTATATAGAAAAACACACTAGTGCTAGAGAGCTCTTTGAGCATGTTGCGAGTGCGTGATGGTGCTTGAGCGCTTTGCAAGCGCAGTTAAAGTTTGCAGGCTTTTTCTACCTATGCCAATGAGAGTTAGACAAGGATTCAAAAATGAGCTCGAGCGCTCTATGAGTGTACTACGGACGCCTCAAAATCCTAACTCTCGGCAAAGAGAAATAAGATATTAATCAAAGGTGCTCGAGTGCTCTACAGGCACTTTAATATCTTAACTCTTGCCTAAACGAGAAAAGAACAAATAATATTGGCCACCCGATGCCGATCGAGCGCTCTTTGAGCGCTTGAAAGTGGTCGTACCGCTTTAGCGTGCCAGTGCCTAAAATTCATAGTATAACCATAAATTCTCTAAGGCATTTAAAAACATAACCTACCCTAAATCATATGATACAATGAATGACATATCCATATGGGTGTGTGTATGTGGGTGCCATATACCTTGTACCGGATTCGGAGTCGACCTGCTGATTATGAATTGGATAAAGGATCAAGACACAAACACCTGAAACCCCAAACCCAAAATCAAATGTAAAAACACAATGATTTTGTACTTATCCTAGGAATAGTGTAGGGGACTGACCCGTCCTAATTTTGGATTTTGATTTGTTTATTAAAATTCGATCTTAAATCGGGCCCGGGTATTTAAAGTTAGTGATCTGGAACTCTTGAAATATTATTCTAGGGTATCGGGTCATGTTCCGGGAGTTTTGGACGTGGTTTGGGATCGGTTTAGAAATTCTTCTAACGGGCCAAGCAGCCTGGGTTTCGCTCGAGCGACCCCATGAGCGCTTAAGTAATGTTCGCTCAAGTGAATTAACAGTGCTCGAGGGGTAGTTGCAGGACAACAAGTCTTCTTAAGTCGTTAAATTGAAACTTTGAGGGTTATTTTCATATAACTCTTTCTGATATACATCAGGGGAGATCGAAGATGAAGCTAGGGCTTCATGAGGGACTTTTCTATTTTGATTTGGGGCTCTAATCGGTAAGTTCTCGATGATTTCTCTTAGGAAATATAAAATACCTATTGTATTTTCGATTTTAACCTAATCCTATATTTGTTTTAGGTTGCGGCTGCGGATTAGGAGCACGATTTGTTGATTTTGTGGGTTCCATCTCCAATCTAAGGTATGATTCATGATGTCCTTTGAACACATGTATGTTTTTGCGATGTTTTGAGGATTATACGAAGTTAGGAGGATGTTTTGTGTGGAATTTTTGTTTAGGCCGAACCCTAACCATTTTATTGATCAAAATTCATAAAGTTCTTATTGTTTTGAGAGTGTGTAGAACACATTAAACTTGTCAATTTGAAGTATAGATGATGGTAGTTTGATCCTAGCTTAAAATTAGAGTTATAGAAATTGAGGATTTTATGAAAATTGGGGATTTTTTTTTTGCAAATAGGGGAAAGTGAAAAAGTTACTTTCTTTTCATAAAATTAAGGAATATAAATTGACAAAAATGTAGTTAAACGCAGAGGGTTAGGGGTTAGGGGTTGAAGTAAATGTATCGGGTTAGCTTAGGCTTCCCATTTTTGTGTTCAATTTGTGTTAAGTATCGATTATTTGTAAATGCTTGAAGTTGAAGATTATAATTGTGAAAGTGTTTGAGAAGTTATAGGATGACCCATCCTTTAAGTGGGGACGAAGCATTAGCTCCCGGTGAGCTATGAAAGCTAATGGATCATTAATCCATTGAGAGGAATATGAGGTTATTGGATAAATAATCCAATAAGAAAGAAGGAAGTTGTTGGATAATTAATCCACAAGTGGAAACGGTTCTTTAGGAGCTGAAAGTATGAACCGTAGATTGTAGTTTCACTTAATTTGAGGAATTCAATGATAAATAGACTTATTTGTCTTTGAAGGGAAAGAGAAGAGAGGTGGGAAAGTGGTTGTGGTAAGAAGATTGGTTATGCATTTGGAGGTTAATGTTTAAGGTTATTTTCTTTTTGCATAATCCATTATATTTTTGCATATCATGTTTCATACGAGCATTCGCTCACATTGTTGTCTTATTGTTTTATGAAACAACAACCGAAGTGATACAGATAAAGCAATAGCCGAGGAGTAAATCGGATCTGATGTATCCCCCGTCACCGTCGACGCGGGACTTATAGATTACCATACTTTCTTTGTTTCATTCATTGGTAGTTTGATGAATAAATCCTTTGTTAGTTTATAGGATTTAACAATTCTTTGTTGACTTAATAAACTTGTAAGGCCATAAGACCTTTATTCATATTTTGCATGCTATGTGAGGAACTTGGGTAGTGAGAGTTGGTAATAAAATTAGTTTCATTTGTTTCCAACTTTATGGATGAATGCCCATGCCTATATTTTTTTGGGTGAAAATGGTGGATATTGCACAAGAAGCTTGAAGGTTTAAATTAAAGTTTGTTTATTAGTTTATCTAACTTCCCACCTCTTTAATAAGTTTGTGTGTTTGCTTTAACCTTGGTGGAATTGAAGTGTAAGAAGTGTAGGATTGGTCTAATATTGTTGATTGTAGTATATAAATTTTGGAGGGGACCTATTTTTGTGGGCTGTGTTAGTACTATAAATTTGGGAAGCAAATTGGTGGTTGCAGTATCTACTGTAGAAAACCAGTTTTCTGATACAGTCGCTCGAGCGAACCCCTTGAAGCTGGGGCAGTGAAGTTGTTGGTTTTAAAAAAAAAAGTTTTAAATAACTCTCGATGTAACTCCCCTCTTTTGAAGTATTATGATGAATTTAATAATTAGGCCGAGAAGGTAAAATTTTGCTAAGTTAAAATAAGATTTTGGAGAGGATTTTATGAAGCACAGAAAAAAATGGAGGGCATTTTATAAAGTATTTTTCCCAAAAATATGAAGATCTTAATGGAGATAGAAGACTATGTCCTTAATTAATTAAATTATACTTTAATTAATTCAACGAATGTCGGGGTGTGACAATTTGGTATCAGAGTATGGTTCGAAAACTTGAAACCGTGGGAAAGGGTGTGGTATTTCATGAGGGATGACATGCATGTTGCATTCTCATTTTGTGTGTGCTTGTATGTTTTAGATGTGATATGAGTTATGTGCACGTGTTGATTGACTATGTGGGTATGGAGGTAAGGTTTTGAGGGTGCTATTTCTTACTTCCGTGTCTGGTTTACTAGTTTGGGGTTCCATTTAGAAAGGCACCTATCGAATGCCTATTCTACTTGGAAATCTAGACGAGTGGTACGGAATGAGATATCATTCCAAAGAGTCTCCTCGGTATGTGATGGTGTAGTGTTGTGTTATTGTTGTTGTGGATAACACATTGTTTAGAAGCCCTTGTTCTGGGGATAGCAATTAACTTATCCAGAAGGATGAGAATATGTTGAGAAGTTTTATCTAACCTGTAGTTTCTCCTATCTTTGTTTGTAGTTATTTGATGGCACAGACACGAGAGACAGATCGCGATCGAGGCCACCCTATGAGTGAGATTCCTGAGACCCAGAACATAACACCATAGGACCCTGAGGTCCATCACACGAGTCCACAAGTTCCCGGGGCACAGGACACAACACCACGGATACCTATTTTGTTTATGGTCCACAAGTTCTCGGGGCACAGGACACAACACCACAGGAAATACATTAGCAGAAGATAAGATGAGCGGAGATGGACGACCACCAAAGCCAACGGGAGGAGCTCAGTTGGCTGGACAATAATTAAAGAAGAGGAAATCAGGAGGAGGTCAATCTTTCTCCTCGGGATCTCATTACCAGAAGACACGTTCAGCAACAGCTTCATCAGCTCCGTCAGTAGAAAATATCGATCTTAACAACGGACTCTATTTTGTTTATGGTCAATCAGGGCATAGGAAGCGAGAGTGCCCTTAGTGGTTGGCGATGGCTTGTTATCATTATGGGCAGCAGGGTCATATGAAGCGGGAATGTCCCCAACTTCAAGCAGCACAGGAGACACAGAACGCGCCACGAGGTTTGCAGGCTTAGGGCCGACAGGGGCCAGTACAGTCCCAACAACAAATTAGAGTGCAGGCACCAAAAAAGCGGAGAGGGAAACAATTCAGCCCAATCTGGGAGACCGCCAACGGGGGTAATCAAGGAAGAGTGTATGCATTGGGAGGACCGGGTCCCGCACTTGGGGCACCAGGAACGTTAGCAGTATCAGTAGTGCTAGCAGTTACAGATTCTAGCGCAAGACCATCCGTTATCAGAGGTACATTCTAGGTTTACCAGTCGTGTGCACGGGTGATCGTGGACGAGGGAGCATCTCATTCCTTTATAGCATCTACATTTGTAGTATCATAGGGTTTGGAGGTGGAAAGTTAGACCAGGTATTGCATGTAGATACTCTAACTGGAGTAACAGCTATGGTCAGTCTGAATGTACAGCCTGCATGATTCTCATAGCACACCATCAGTTTTTTTTTTGATTTTGTAGTTCTCAACATGAGTTTCTTTGACCTCATCCTCAGGATGGATTGGTTAACAACATTTCGTGGTCATATCGACTACGACCAACGTCGAGTCACCATTTACACGACTGAAGGAGAGCCTCTTTCTTTTGTGGGGGATCGGGATGATGGGTCAGCACCTTCATGTCCTTCTCTTCGTGACAGGTGCCTTAGTTCCTTACTTGTGGCTCTCTCCATTGACGAGGATCAGCCCCTCTACCCTGATCTCCCTCCGGTAATTTGTGAGTTTTCAGATGTCTTTCCATCTAAGTTGTCAGAACTTCCTCCACGAAGGGAGGTAGAGTTTGTGATAGAGTTGATATCGGGGACCAGTCCCATTTCTATGCCTTCTTATCGGTTCGCTCCCGCCGAGCTAGCTGTGTTGAAGGTCCAGATACAGGAGTTGGAGGATAAGGGTTCATTCGACCGAGTGTGTCACCGTGGGGTACGCTGGCCTTATTTGTGAAGAAGAAGGATAGGTCGCTTTGCTCGTGTATAGACTACCGCAAGCGTAATCAAGTGAAAATGAAGAATAAGTATCTCATGCCCCAGATAAATAATATATTTGATCAATTAAAGAGATTCACGTGTTTTTCGAAGATTGACTTGAGAACAGGATACCACCAGATGTGGGTATGGGAGGAGGACATTCCGAAGACGGCCTTTTGCACACGGTATGGGCATTACGAGTTTGTGGTTAAGACCTTTGGTTTGACCAATGCACCGGCCACTTTCATGGATTTGATGAACCGCATCTTCCGGTAGTATCTTGATCAGTTTGTGGTGGTTTTTATAGATGATATTCTCATTTATTCCCCATATGAGGAGACACGCGAGGAGCACTTATGAATCTCCTTACAATTGTTGCGGGATCACAAGCTTTATGTAAAATTTGATATGTGTGAATTATGGCTTTTCGAAGTCAAATTTCAAGGGCATGTGGTGTCAAGTGAGGGAGTAGTAGTGGATCCAGAAAAGATTGAGACAATGATGAATTGGGAGCGGCCTAAGTCAGTATTTGAGATACGAAATTATCTGGGCCTCACCGGTTACTACCGTCGGTTCGTTAGTGATTTCTCTCAGCTTGCTTCACCGATGACACACCTTACGCGTAAGGGTGTCAGATTTGTGTGGAATGATGGTTGTGAAGTAGCGTTTCAAGAACTGAAGAAAAGACTGACCAGTGCACCCATCTTGAATATACCTGGGAGAGAAGTAGGGTATGTGGTATGTTGTGACGCATCCCATGAAGGTCTCGATTGTGGGCTGATGTAGTCAGAAAAAGTGGTGGCTTACGGGTCTCAACAACTGAAGGTTCATGGGAAGAATTACCCAACTCATGACTTGGAGTTAGCGGCGACTGTCTTTGCTCTGAAGCCATGGAGACACTACCTTTACGAGGAGAGGTTTGAAGTGTTTTCCAACCATAAGAGTCTAAAATACATCTTCACTCAGAAGGACTTGAATCTGAGGCAAAGAAAATGGATGGAATTACTAAGTGACTATGATTTCGGTCTCCAGTATCATCTCGACAAAGTCAATGTTGTGGCTGATGCCCTAAGCCGAAAGTCATTAGGCACACTTGCTAGTATAACGCCACGAGAATGGAAGATAATGGAGGACATCGAAAGATATGACTTACAGCTAGATGATTCAGAGGGTCATATTACATTATTTGCGATGGAGTCACATTCGGTATTAGTGACCAGAGTAGTGGAGGCACGGAATGAGGATACATAGTGTGGTATAATTATAGAGCAGTTAAATAGCGGGGACGGTGCTTCCGAGTGGACTATACATGAGGAAGGTAGTTTGAGTTTTGCAGGGAGAATCTTGGTTCCTAAAGCTTGTCGAGATGAGGTACTTAGGCAGCTTAATTACTCCCAATTGGCGATGCATCCAGGTGGCACCAAGATGTTTCATGACATTCGTAGACAGTTCTGGTGGTGATGAATGAAGAGGGACATGACCATGTTCGTATCACGATGCTTAACCTACCAGCAGGTGAAGGCATAACATCAAAGGCCGGTAGACTTGCTCCAGCCTCTACCAATTTCGGAGCGGAAGTGGGAACACGAGACGACAGATTTTGTGACAGGGCTACCAAAGTCGCTGCGTAGACATGATACAATATGGGTAGTGGTGGATAGACTGACTAAGACTTCTCACTTTCTACCAATATGTCTGAATTATTCCATGGATAAGTTGGGACATTTATATGTTGGGGAGATAGTTCGCTTACATGGGGTACCAGTTTCTCTAGTATCTGATCGGGATCCACGGTTTGCTTCGCGCTTTTGACAGGGGTTACAAGTAGTCTTGGGGATAGATCTCTTGTTTAGCAGTGCCTTCCACCTCTAGATGGATGGACAGTCTGAGCGAAAGATACATACACTTGAGGATATGTTGAGGGCGTGTGTGCTAGACTTCCGAGGTTCTTGGGAAGATCATCTATCATTGGTAGAATTCGCCTACAACAATAGTTATCAGTCCAGCATACAGATGTCACCTTTTTAGGCACTATATGGTAGACCATGTAGATCACCAGTGTATTGGACATATGTGGGATAGTCGGCCTTGACAGGGCTGGAGATAGTCCGAGAGACGACCTTAGAAGATTGTAGTTATTCGGCAGCGATTGGCGACAACATAGAGCCACCAGAAAAGCTATGCTGACCAATGAAGGAGACCATTAGAGTTTCAGGTGGGAGACCACGTGTTTCTTCGTATCTCCCCGCGGAAGGGAATAATGAGGTTCGGGAAAAGCGGTAAACTATCACCACTTTTTATTGGGTCTTTCTCAATCGAAAAGAGGATTTGAGCTATAGCGTATCGACTGGAGTTACCACCACAGTTATCTTTGGTGCATAACATCTTTTATGTTTCCATGCTTATAAAATATGAACCAGACCCTGCACACGGCCTCGACTAGTCGAATTTGACAGTGGACGACGATGCCACGTACGAGGAGCAGCCAGTTCAGATTCCAGACACTAGGGAACAAATATTACGGGGCAAGACCTTGTCGTATGTCAAGGTACAATGGCAACATCACAATGAGGATGAGGCTACATGCAAGAGGGAATCTTCTATTTGGGAGCGGTATCCAGAGTAATTCCTATCACGAGGTATGTTGATTTCGGGGACGAAATCATTTTTTGTGGAGGATGTTGTAGTGGGGTGACCCTTTTTAATTTCGAATTTTAAATTGTTAAGTATAATTTTATCTCAAATCAAGCCGGGTACTCGAATTTAGTGATCTAGAACCTCTGGAAAATTATTGTAGTGTGTCGGGTCATGAATCAGAGGTTATGGAAGTGGTTTGGGCCTCGATTC
>JAULLG010279426.1:0-12066 GCA_035668355.1 Sarracenia leucophylla
CGGTTTCATTTAATTTAATTCGAGCGTCGGATTTAATCGCCGGGACGTTCGGGGTATTAAATTAAATGGTTAGGGGCGTTTTTGGCATGAGGATATTTTTAGGTGGCCAGGTTATTTATATATTAATATAATTAATTTTATTTTCGGTTACGTATTCAAGAAATTGCATTTGTGCAATTTTGAATACATTTGGTATTTTTGGTGTTTTAATTTTACACTTAAAATACAAGGAAAATAAAATAATTATATTATAGATATACATAATATGTGGCCGGCCCTAATTAGGTTAAGAGGAGAGAGGTTTTCCTTAATTTTAAGAGATTTAGCTTCCTAAATCTAAGCATGGAATTATTACACATGTCTTGGAAAATTAAGGGGAATTAATCTCTTAACATCTAAGACTTATTCTCTCTCCCTCTCTAACCCTAGCCGCCCCCTCCCTCTCCCTCTCTCTCTCATTCGGCCATAGCTTCTAAGCATGGAGGTTTTGGAGAAAAAGAAAGAGGATCGTGTGTTTTGAAGCCAACGAGACTCGTTTCGGATCGGCGCCCACTCGCCGGAAACGGGACGTGCCGGGGAATACGTGAGAAGACTCCGAGGTGGTCTCACCATCAGTTTGGAACAATCAAAATCCTATGACGGGATTTCACCGGTAAAGTTTCATAAAACCTTGTATGGTTGTCGCTTCCCGTGTTTATTTTCATGGATAATCGTGCTTCGGTTGATTTTTTAAACGATCCGCTTCCGCGAAACCAACATTGACGAGGTTGTTCGTTGTGTGAGGCGCTGCTTCCAAGTGGGGGAGCCGCGGTGTTTTCAAGGCATTGAGATTTCGGGGACGAAATCTTCCAAGTGGGGGAGGTTGTAATACCTGGATTTATTTATTTTTTTAATAAATCATTTTAGCAAAAAATGATTTTTATTGGGATAAATGGATTTTAAACCCCGGATAAATCTTTTTTCGGATAACCTATTTTGTTTTTCGGAGATTTTGGCAAAAGTTTCGAAATTTTCTTTTAAGAAGAAAATGAATTTTTTTATGCATATATTTAATTCCCTCAAATTTATAGAATCTTCTTCTTCAAAGAAAAAAAAATAAAATTAAAACTTTGCCAAACAGCCCCGTCGGGCCTCACACACGCGACAGAAACAGACGCGAAAGAGGGAGAGAACGCGAGGGAGAAAGAGGGATTGGAGGAGAGGAAGAAGAAGGCCGGAGAAGGGAGGAGCACCGCCGAGCACCACCAGATACCGGCGACCTCCGTCGTGCCATCGCCGACACAGACCGGCGCCGACAACCACGAGAACAGAGGGCGAAACAGAGACGGCGCGATTTCGAGCTTCGACAGTCGATTTCCCCCCCATTCTGGTTCGATTTTCTTGCAATTTCTTGGGTAAAGGTAGGATTCTAAACTCTCTAAACCTATCTATTGATATAGATCGTATTTATTTCAATGTTTTGATGATCAAGTGGAAAACCCTAGGCGCCGTGGATCGTTTGGCCGAAATTTGCATTTCTATGATTCTTTTGCTTACATCTCATGAATTAGTAATTGAAACATGATATAGAGCCTTAAATTAATTATTCTAGCTTTCTAGAATTGTGATGGCTCGGTCGATTTCGGATTTGACGAACTAGGGTTTCGGATTTGGGTCTATTGATACAGGTATGGGGTTTTTAACCCTAATGTGTTTATTTTGCGAAATTGACTTCGAATACGAGTAATTGACACGTCAATTAGCCTATGTTTAAAGTTTGATAAATTTTGAGAATACGGAATTGTCATTTTTTAGAAAATTTGCAAGTTGGAGAATGTGTTTGAGACCCGAACCCTATGATTTTGAGAGAATGAGTTTAATTATGTGGCGTTGGTATAGAGATTAACCTAGGATTAAAATTTGGTAAATTTTGAGGAGAATGGGATCAAGGCTTCTTAAGAAGTCGACAAGTTTGAAATTCAATGTTAGGATGGGACTATGTGATTCATGATGTCTCCTGTGACTTCCTTGGTGAATTCCACAATTAAGTTTAATTTTGTGAAATTGGCATATGAGATAACCTATGGGTTAGACTTGATGAATTTCGGGTAGACGAAATTAACCATCCTTAATATCTCGATGTGTTGTTAATCTAATATTTGGTATTAGACCATGTGAGATGTTTAAAGTATCATGGCCACATGTCGGTTAGTCTATGCCGTGAATCTGATAAGCTTGATTTGGACGGAGTTGACTTTGTTAAATAACTAATAAGTTGAAAATTTAGTAATTTACTTTTATGCCGGAAACATGTCACTAGCAGTGGCCCTTGCCCTCTGTTGAGATTCTTAAGAACATATTGAATACCGTTAGTAATTTATTTGCTTGGGTCAAGGGATGTTATACCTAGACACGGTTGCGGGTCTTAAAGTACTTTTAGGCAGACACTAGGGGATGGTTTATATCCTTAAACTCGCACCCATTAGGTGACCTTAGGCAACTATTGGCTCTTAATTCTCGAGAATAGGATATGTGGTTGTGTAGAGTAGAATTTTTGTTGAGGTATCCTATAATTTTTAGGCCACTTTGATTGCCAGATTATCGGAGTTCCAGATATATTGCTAATTGTCACCCGAAGTACTCAATTCCGCTTAGGCTTCTTTCAGTAGCCTCCGTGGGTGGTAAACTTTAATCCACGTTAAGTTTTGGTCTGATTGAGGTGGTTGGATATGTCTAGGCTAAGCTGTTATGGCCTTGTCATACAATGGCTTGAGTAAGTAACTTGAGGCTAAGCCTAAACCTAAACCATGGTGGTACACCTCATAGTGTTGGAACATGAGAGCACTCTAAGGCTCCCTCAGGAAAGCCTATAGATTGGATTGTGAATCCGTGGGATTACGTGATGTAGTTGTGGAATCTAAGCTAACAAGCATTAGCGGTTGTTGCGGTGACTCAAGTGTGTGATTGGATACATGTAGGCTCCCTTATGATAGCCTTACTGTTTGCGATCGAGTCACGTGTGTTGGGTAGGATATCCCTTTGGTAGATATTGTTGTAATATTGGTGAATACTTTGTGCTAGTTTAGATCATAGTTGGATGATCTTTAGGCTCCCTTCTTGCAGCATAGACTTGGTATATGAGATCCGTCGTTAGATGATATGGGTAAGTACCTTTATATCGGATATATGTCATAGTTAGTGATCCTTAGGCTATCTTTTCATAGCCTCAGTTTTGGTATTTGGAATATACCGTGGATGGCCTTTATGGAAGATTGTAGCCTTTATGGCAGATTGTAGCCTTTATGGCATATTGTAGTCTTTATGGCAGATTGAGACCTCTATGGCTGATTGTGGCACATTATAGTTACCCTATATGGGATTCGTTGTTAGGTGGTCAGCTTTGTATCCTTGCACATGTATGTTCTTGGATGTTGTGATGTGTGTATAAGGACTGAGTGGAGTGGGGAGTGTAGCCTAAGCCTTCCGACTAGCGATGAGGTGTTCCGTGAGGTCAGTCCAGGAAAAGGTGTTCCATGGGGGTTGTACAGTAGGAGATGGCCAGGACCTTCCGATCCACGATGAGGTGCTCCGTGGGACTGGTACAAGCGAGGTTAGACTCATCCGTTAATTCGAGGTTCGTTTCTGATGTGTGTGTGTATGTGTATTTGTAGTTTAAAGTTTACGAGTTATGGTATGGGACATAGCTTGTCTACCTTACGAGACATGGGTGTGTGAGTATGTACGCGTAACATCTACAGACTATGGTATGGGACATAGCTTGTTTACTTTACGATGCGTGGTCCTTGGTTTGGTTTATGTGTGCATCATTCATATGTGCGTGAGCATAGTATCATTTATGAGGTGTAGATGTACGTAGTGTGGCTTTCTAGCTTCTTTGTGGCTTTGGACACGCAGCACCATGTACCACTTATAGACTAATGAGAGTGGAGTCTTCTGTATGCTTTAGGTTACACAGAATAGTAAGTAGTAACAATTTCACCCCTTTATGAGGTAGATTTATCACCTTTTGGCAGTTTACGCCGGTTAGTATGCTGGGTGTAATTACTTACTACTTTGGGGTCATAAGTTAAGATTAAAGAGAAAAACTTAGTTTTTCAACTGATAAACTTTTACTTAAAGGCTTTATGAACAAAATGAGATTTTATACAAAAATCCGATTATGCAGCCATGGTTTTGAACTACAGAAAACGATTATGGTTTTATTTCGAAAACCTTTTTATAGATATTGCTGTATAACCAACCTTGTATATCGTTGTGTGGTTTATTATGTCTATTATCCTACATCCGTGGCTCAGCCACCCTAACATTTTTCAGGATTGGCTAAGAGGAGTTTTGGGACATTTGGATCATGGATGAAAGAGCTGGAGCACACATACACTCAGCCGTTCATGTAGCTCATTAGCTTCATTTTATGGATGGATGTATATTCAGTTTCATTTCATTTCCAGCTGTTGGATTACTGTATGGCCATAAGGCCTTTTATCATTTTTGTATACATGTGAGACGCCGATGGGTAGTTTATTTTCCATTTCAGCTTAGATAGTTTTGGTTTTGTTCTCTGTCACCTACGGGTCACCCTTGATTTATTGATATTTCGAGTTAGTTTGTTGGTTAGTTTTAGAATTGTGCCGTAATCGGCTTGATATAGCTTAGAATAACTTAAGAGTGTGGTTGTTGATGCCCTTAAAGGGCTTTTATTATCTGTTGATGCCCATGCGTTGTTGCAGGTGAACGGCCCATTTGGGTGACCGTTCAAAAACAGAGGAAACTCTGCCGAAATTTCTAAAAATTTCAAGAGTTAGAGTATTTTCCAATCTTTTCCTAAAACCCTTGAAAAAGGAAAACATTCTTGTTTTTCTCGAATCAGTGTTTTGAAGAAATGAGTTTTTGGAACAAGTCTCGATTTTTGGACGTTTCTTATTAGAATAGCATTCGTTTTAGGTCAGGATGTTACACATCAGAAGTCAAAACTGTATTGAGGTTCCGTTTTTATTCGATAAAGTTATGTTCAGTCAACTTATGTTCTTTAAGAATTGCTGCAAGTAGATTGAATGATCCAATTATTAAGTCATGAGAAACAAAAAAGAAAACTTTTTAATATTTTGAGAAATTTAGGGTCCCTTAACCTTTTAATTTTAAAGGAATTATTACCAGTCCCAATGCTTTGTGATTATGCAGGCCACTTAGTGTGGACGTCTACTAATCAATCCCCGTCTGGACAGACATGCGAGTCAATTGAAGATAACCGTTTCTTTTCATTTTTTAAGAAAAATAGAATTTTAATATGTATGTTTTGTAGACTCCTTAACCTATTTCCTTTAAAATCATCTTAACCTTTGATTTTTATTTAAAAGAAGGTTTTTTGTTTTCTTGGACTCTATAATAGTTTTGTTTTCTTGGACCCTATATTTAAAACTTATTTTTATGACACAAGTTTAATAGGAAAAAATTTGGCTTTTATTAGAGAATGTCTTTAAATATTTTACTAAAAAAGTGAGCTCTTAAAAACAAACAAAAAGTGGAAATCCAAAATCGATTTTAAAGTTTGTTTGATTGTGTCATGCCTTAACCCGCGTGATTAAAATTCATTTATCAAAACCCACTTCAAAATCTATTTCAAATTTTTTTTTGAAATACTCTTAACTATGAAATTACAAAAATTTCAACAAAATTTCCTATGTTTTTGGGATTATCCCAATAGAATTCAAACATGTACAATTGATATTATCTCAACAAGAATATAGGCGGTTCAACGACATCTACAACAAACACCAAGACATGCATCACATTCTCCAATCCAATCTCAAACTAATATAAAACTAAAACATACAACTATCAACCTAATGATATCTCACATGTATTAAAAACATGATAGTAACCGACCTTATGTTATCACAAATCCCAAATTGAATGAATCAAATTACAATCACCAAATAAACTTAAATTGAATAAAACCCTATTTACAAGTTACAAAATATGAGACCAATAGAATTTATTAATTAAAAGAGACTAGTTTAACAATTCATAAAAAAAACATATGTCAAGAGTTTCGAACTTTGGAATCAAACTTCCTTCTTGTCATTTGTACCTGAAAATTTTTAAAATCCAGGTGCTAAGTACAAACCTATAGGATATTACGAAATATGATCAAATGCATTATATGTGTTGTGAATGTGTGAATGTAGATAAAATAATGACAATAATATTCCCTTTAAAATTTTCATTCACACACTTCAATTTAAGTAAAATTGTATCTCGCTTAATCAAGATTCATTAATTTACAACCTTTACAGTTTCGTACATTTCTTACCAATTACCCACTTCAAGTTATATTCACCATATTAACTTAAATCGATAATCATTTATACTTGGTCTTAAACAATAAAATTCTTTTCTATTTCATTAACTCATAAATCTCAATCAACACTTCTAATCTTACACCCTTTTTTTATATTCCATGAAGCTATTCTCACCCCTTATCATTTTTGTTCTAATTATTTCACTCATTCATATTTCGTTTATGAATCTCATGAATATAGGATTGATCTAATCAATCCAACCTCACAAACCATATACTACACAAACTAGATATAACGATACGTCGCACCAGCTAGATATACACCACACAAACTACAATATCCCACATATGGTAGTTATATGCCACATATGATATAATATTCTACACATGATAGTTATATACCACACGGGATAGTTATATGCCACACAGGCTAAATATATAATGCACATGCTACAATACTTCACACTGAGTAGTTATGTGTCACAGATGCTACAATTTCACACACATGATAGTTATATGCCACACAGACTGAATATTCGACTCACAAGCTTGAGCATTCATCATCCAGATCAAATATTTAAATCACCATTCTCCTTTAATCCATATCATTCGTTAGATTAATCATTCATTAGATTCCTCATTCAATCAAATCGAAATCTTAATCATCACCTAATCCCTCATAATTCATTTTCATGAAAATCATATGCAATTTCACAATCATTCAAAATCTCGTTTGATCAACATCTTAATAAAGCGTTTAGATTATTACATCATTTGTCACAACTTCATTACAATTTCCTTTATATGTTAACAATTCATTTAACCTATTTACTCAAGCTTTCATATATCATATTTTCAACAGTTAATATTATTAGCCTCATAGGCCCACATTTAACCATAATCCACAATTTCTACAATACAAATATGAAATACCTTATATTTATATTCAAATGTATCATTATTGATTAACTTCATGAGCGTTCTTAGTTTTCATAAATATCACATAATTCAATATATTCATTTAACCCTCATTCGCACAATGACCAATCTAATATATTTTATAATGAAAATTCATTAATTCTCATTAAATCAAATACTCCAATTAAAATATATTATATTAATTCGATCCAAATCACAAGTTAACCATTTTGGTTTAATTAGGTAATAACTCAATACCTTTAGAAAGACTTAAATGCCAAAATTACCTCCGATTATAAATCATCCTAATTAATGTGAATCCAACCATACCTAAGTCTTCAAACTACATAAATCTAAAAGTGTCACCAACATCTCACATTCCCCATATCTTTAGCAATATTAAACTACCAAATTTACATCCTATGTACTTGTTCATGAATTAATTCATGTTTTAAGTGAAATTTCTCAAATCTTCTCAAACTAAATTTCAAACACCTATGTACTTCATAAATCATCACTCACAAGCATCTTTAAACCTCGAGTGTTCAATCTCATTATCTTTATTCAACCTTTGCAAGTCCAAACCTATAAATAATAATTTGAATAAAATTTTTTATCTCAAATCTCCTAAACTCATAATCCAAAATTTATATCTCCATCTCAATTTAAACTCTTAATCACTTGTTTCATACGTTTTCAATTCACAAGTATCTAGCCATTTTTAATAATCAATTTCCTCATTTATCCCATTCTCACGAGCTCAACCAATTAGCTATAAAGTTGGTACATTTTTAACTCATTTTTGTTTTAGGTAATTAGGCTTATTTAAGAAAAACAGAATGTTAGTAGGAAACAGAATGTTAGTGATGTACCTTATTTCAGAATGTTAGTAGAAAATACCAAGCAATTGCAACTTACAAAAAATACCAAGCCAATGTAATATCCATTTTACCAGTGATCCAAACAATACAGGCTTCATGAATAACATCAACACGATGAATATACACAGAAATTAAAAAAAACTAAAATAATTTAAATGGAGTATAAATGAGGATAAAAGTAATTTGCAAAAAAACATAGCAAATTTTTTGTTTCCTACTAACATTCTCGGGAGCAGCTTCATCTGTATCCATATCCATTGTAGCAGCTTTATCTGTATCCATTGTAGAGCTTTTTTGTTGGCTCTTTCAACAACTGGAAGTTCAAAGAAAATCACAAAAATGAGAAACCGAGCATCAATCAAAATGGGAAAATCAAAGAATCAAACTCTGTTTAACCGAACATCAATTTGCCCTTCGTTACAACAGGTCTTGGTTAACAACAATTGGCCTCTGTTTAACCGAACATCAATTGCCCTCTGTTTAAATCAAAGTGCGTAAATCAAAGAATCAAACTGGGAAAACTAAACGGAGGACAAAATCAAACTCAGAATAGCTACAAAGGCAAATAATTTATTAATTTCTGTATCAAACTCAGAATCGAAAAATGCTAAGATTAATTTATTAATGCTTCTTCTTATAAAAAATGGTACATGGATTGAAAAAATGCTTCTTCTGTATCACAACAATGATTAATTTCATAGTTCAAGCCCTAATTTAAAAAAAAATCAAGACTCATGCTAGAAAAATGCTACATGGATTGAAGAAAATGCAAACTGTCGGTGGCGGTGGCAGTGCCAGCGCCGGACCCCCTTCTCCTCCCGACTTCCCATGTTTTCTTCCCAAACCCCGAACAGATTTCTGTAACGCGGCTTCCACGCCGGCGGCTGGACACGCCGGAGGTGGCGGTGCCAGCGCCGACCCCCTTCTCCTCCCTTCTTCTTCCTCTTCTCCTGACTTCCCCTGTTTTCTTCCCAAACAACCAAATCCATCTTCACTAACTGATAATTCATAAAATTAAGCCAAAACCTCAAAAAGCTAATTGATCAAAAAGCTAAGTTATATAGTATAATTCATAAAATTAAGCCAAAACCTCAAATTAAACAGTAAGAAATTCATTGAAGCCTCATTTTTCAGAATTCACAAATCGAAGTGGAGCAGCGTGAAGATGTCAAAACCCCAGTAAATTCCATTTCTCGTTCCCAGATTTTTTTATAGAAAACAAATTAAGAGACAGAGCAATTTGGAGTATGATGCACCAAGATTTTATAAAACATCTCCTTTTTCTCTTTCGGACTGTGAGAGATAAGAACAGGCAAAAAATTTCATTCTGTTCTTCCACAAATTCGGAGTATGATGCACCAAGATTTTATAAAACATCTCCCCAACAGGTTTTTCTCACCCAATCTACACCAACTGTATGGAGTTTTTGATCCATAAAACTAAATTTAAACCAAAGTTTACCTACTACATAAGATCCCTTTATGCTATTTTAATAGTTCCCTGAAGTTTTTTTCATCCACCGAAAATTCAGTTTAGGAAAAAAATCGAGCAACAAAAAGAAAATTAAGGAAGTTGAAGAAAAATTAAAGAAGGAACAGGCAAAATGGGAGACATGATCGAAAATGGGAGGTGTGTTTTTCACGTATATTATCTTGTAAGCAAGAAAGCAAACACTTAGTGGGCATAAGAGACATAGAAATGGCATTTGCAGAGATTGAAGAGGATGCTCTGTTCAAAGGTTGGGATCAGACAACGTCGAATTGAGGGTTTGAATGGGTGATGCAAAAGAGGGATTCAGAGATCAAACCAAACAAATTAAAAGAAACCTGAATCAATTCGATCTATTTTATCAATTCGATCAAACCAAACAAATTAAAAGAAACCTGATCTATTTTATGGAAACAGGGGTCTTGAAACGGCACTGGTGTATAGGGTTGACGACGACACATTAGGTAAAGCTCACGGCGATGGATTCAGTGATTTAAAGACTTTAACAAAAGCAAGAACCAGAGAGGGGTTTTGGGGAAAATGACAGATTCATATAGTGAAAGATAAAAAATGCAGAAAAAAGGAAAGGGGGTTTGCCAAGGTCAGTGAGCTAGAGAGAGAGAGGGAGAGAGAGAGTTACCATGAGAGAGAGGGAGTTATTGGAGCTTTGGGAAGGAGAGAGGTTTCCGGCATGGCTAAGGGCGGCAAAGGCACGATGGTTGCGTGAGGGCCGGCGAAGGTTAGGCGCTGGCGCAGGGGGTGAGGCGGCATCACCGGAGATGGCATCGGCATCGATGGGTGAGGTCATAGGTTTTCCTCTCCTCTTCGTCTGGTGTCGATAAAGATCTCCGGGGATGTTGACGTCGGCGTGGGGGAGAGAGCCCGAACACCCAGAGTGAGATCGAACCAGAGAAGGAGAGAAGGATGGCGATCAGCGGCGGTGACTTCGTCAGAGATGGCGGCTGTCGTGGACGGCGGCGGGATGGTTGCTGTGGTGCTCGTCGGCGTCGGAAGTGGCTGCAAATTTATGTGTTTGGGTTTGATATTTGAATTAGCTGGGATGGAGAGAGAGGCACGCGAGAGTGGGGAGAGAGAATTTCCAATTTCAATGATGAGAGAGTGAAGTTGGAAGGGGTGTGAGAGAGGAAGGAGTATGCGCCGTTGGATTGCTCAAAAATAATATTAGCCATTGGATCAATGGATTAGACAAATTCTTGTCCCATCATCTTCCCTCCATGTGTAATAGAAGATGCTTGACCGTAGTCAACATTGCTCCCTCTGTATTTGCGGTTGAATAAAGAAAATTGACATATATTAGAATTCCTAATGCCATGGAATGTCTCTCATCCTCTTTACCTCCTGGGATCTTTCTAGGTCACCGATCTCTAGATAGAGAAAATCCAAAGGAATATATCCTTTTCTGGAATTTTTCCATGCCAACCTGAACAATAATCAAGTCAATATAATCGCCTCGGGATAAGCCAAAAATCCTAATTGAACGATCTCGCAAGAGATTAATCCCTAGGATTTGGTCCTCCTTCTCCCAAGTCATTGACTTGATAACCATACCTTACCATACCTTTTCCGAAGATAACATTCCCTCATCGTTGCCGATTAGGAGTATGTCATTGTCATGGATGACTAGAAACACTACCTTGCTACCATCACGCTTCCAGTACACAATATTTGATAGGACACTGATCAATGCTGAAGCTTTCGATCGCCTGGTCAAATCAAGTATTCCTAAAACCCTGATGCTCGCTTAAGTCCATAAATGGATCTCTTAAGCTTTTGCATAATATGTGCACCTGGCCCTTTTCTATAAATCCGTCTGGTTGCATCACGAGGATGCTCCCGTCAATATTTTCATAGCCCTTTGCCAAAATTCGCATCATTGTTTTGAAGTTCTCATTGTAGTTACCGGGTTCGGTATACAGTTCTTCCGGGATCTTGTCAAGAGACTCTCCTAAGAACACATACCTTTTGGGTTGATGAACAACCATGCCCCTACGATGAGGACCCTCCTCTATACTCGTTAAAGGTTGTGTCTCACACCGTTCATCAGGTATAAAACTGCTTGTACCGTATAATTTGTCCTTACCATTTCTAGAACAACTTGTTACCGGGGTACAGTGATTTATTATATAATCCTTGTCTAAGAATCTAATATTTGAATTAACAAATACCCCTGACTCTTAGGATTATAATATAAATCACTCTTAGTTCCTTTGAGGTACCTCGTAAAGAAACAGACTTCTGTATTCGGTTCCACCATACTTGCATCTCCCACCAGCACAAGTGCTGGGAAACCCCTTATCCGGAACTATATAAGACCTGGCTTACGCCTCGTCTATAATTCCATAAGAGGTACCGGGAAGTGCCCCAGTAGGTACCGAATTCAGAATGTGTAGCGTTGTCTGTAATGCAAATCCCAAAATCCGATAAGGTATAGCCGAGTAATTTACCATGTACTTTACCATC
>JAULLG010282709.1:0-12049 GCA_035668355.1 Sarracenia leucophylla
AGTCTTTATTTTCTGTTGCTTATTACATTTAATTTAATTTTCAATTAACAGAAAATAAAATAGTTTAATTGGTTTTTAATTTGACAATAATTTTTATAAATCCAATTCACCCCCTTCTTAGGTTGCCTTTCGGACCAACAGGAAGGTTAGCGTCCGGACGACACGGGTTCCAGAATTTAGAATTTTCTAATTTTGGGAAGAAAATTAAAAATTGTGAAAAACTCGGGCTAAAAAAAATAAAATAAAATAAATAATTTAAACAAAAATTTTCTAAACAAAAATAGGCAACTTTTCCCCGGCAACAGCGCCATAAATAGGTAGTTGATTTTGAACCTTATCGCTTAGTCGTTAATCACAGGTTACTACGGTTTATTTTATTTGTTGTACCAAGATCTACTACTAACTGGGTAGATAGTAGTAAGTCCAGGGTCGATCCCACAGGGAAAATAGTTATTTTTTTAAAGATTTTGTTTAAACTATTTAATCTAAAAAAAGGGAGTAAATATTGGATTTGGAAAAATAGTTTTTAGCAATAAAAAGTAAATAAACAATTTAAAAATGAATTTAATTAATTAATGAGTTAAATTTCCACCTCAGGTTTAGAATCCATCGATACTTGGTATTCTAGTTTCGATATAATTCCTATTTTATCTTGCTTTGAATCAGATTAAATTATATCGTGACATGACCGATATGGATATACAAGAAAGATAGATTTCGATTTCTACAAGGCATATTCTATCTGAAGTATAGAATCTCACAGGTTCTACTTTCAAAATCCCGAATCGCAAATATGACATAGACTATCCAAGATTCTAGCACGGCCCGTCCGGAGCACGACCCATCTTATCCATGGCATGATCTATCTTAAATTTGCGTATTCGAATAGTTAAGACAATCATGCAACACTCATTTATTGCAATCACAGAAAACTTAAACGGGAATTGAATTAATTAGAAAATATCCACAGAAGGGATTCAATAATATTGTTGCATAACAATCTAATTACAAAGTATAAATAAAATACAGAATTAATCTACTCCTATGTTACCAATTTCGGCTTCATCATCACCCGAGACGGAGGCAGGGGCTTAGCCACTCATGGTTGGGTAAGAGTCTATCGTCAAGTTGATGTCGATCGTCATTGGTAGTTCCTTGGTGAGGCCCGGACCTTCCAGAGGTGACTTGGCCGAGGGCCAAAGGATGAGAGAACTATATGAGAGAAGATTAGAAGTGACTAGAGGTGTTTTGGAATGAGAGACATGGGTCCTATTTATAGTTTTTCCATAGCATCAAATTTAGAAGTCTTGGCATGGAGCGTTCGGACGGTCGTGCCTCGGCGTCCGGATGGAAATTGTTTGGAGATCATGTCAGTTTTCTGTTTCGGAACATCGGGATGGTCGGCGTTTAGCGTCTGGACGGTCGGCGTCATGAACATCTGGACTTTCGTTGGCTTGGCGTCTGGATGTTCGGTATGCGTGTCCGAACCGGTGTCTTTCAGCGTCCAGACAGTTTGTGTTCCTTTTATTGGTCTTCGTTTGGTTGCATCATTTTTGCTGTAAAAGTGACTATTTTATGGTTGTTTTGTGTCACTCCTCCAATTCCTGTCTTATGCGCAAAAATACTATAAAAACATATATTAGATAACAAATCGGGACTAACCTAGTATAAATTAATGGGTCTAAATCATCACTTTTGAGTGCCAATCAGGACACTGGTCAAAGCTGAAGCTTTCGATCGCCTGGTCAAATCGAGTTTTCCAAGACCTTGATGCTTGCTTAAGTCTACAAATAGATCTCTTAAGTTTGCACAACATGTTCTCCTGGCCCATTGCTATGAACCTGTCTGGTTGCACCATATAGATGCTCTCGTCAAGACTTCCGTCAAGAAATGCCATCTTGACGTCCATCTGCCAAATCTCGTAATCGAGATGCACATCAATGGATAAGAGAATCCGAATGGACTTAAGCATGGCCACCGGCGAGTAGGTTTCTTCATAGTCGAACCCTTCTTTCTGAGTAAACCCTTTCGCAATAAGCCTAGCCTTAAAGGTTTCGACCTTCCTGTCTACTCCTCTTTTTTTCTTGTAGATCCATTTGCACCCGATGGGTTTTATTCCATCTAATGGTTCTACAAGCTCCTAGAATTGATTAGAGTATATAGACTCTATCTCAGATTTCATAATCTTTTGTCATAAATATGCATCATTATCTTGTAGTGCTTCATTGTAATTCTGTGGTTCGCTATCAAGTTCTTCTGGGATCTTGTCATAAAACTCTCCCAAGAACATGAACCTCTTGGGTTGGCAAACAACCCACCCATTGCGGCGAAGCCCCTTATGTGCACTCATGATAGGTGGTATTTCATCCCATATATTAGGTATGCTTTCCAGTTGTACCAAAATTTCATTCCTAACCACTTCAAGAACAACTTGCGACCAGGGTTTGTAGTTTATTACATAATCCTCTTCCAAGAATCTTACATTCGTGCTAACGAATACCCTGTGACTCTTAGGATTCTAAAATAAGCCACCCTTTGTTCATTTGGGGTATCCTACAAAGAAACAAACTTTTGTCTTTGGTTCCACCATACTTATATCTCCCACCAACACATGTGCTGGGCATCCCCATATTCGGAAATGTTTAAGACTTGGCTTATGCGCAGTCCACAATTTCGATGGGGTACCGGAAACTACCTTAGTTGGTACCAAATTCAGAATATATGCTATTGTTTCTAATGCAAAACCTCAAAATAAATGTGTTAAATCTAAATAACTCATCATGCACCTTACCATCTCCTTAAAGAACCTTTTCCTCCTTTCTGCTACACCATTCTGCTGAGGCATCCCGGGTGTAGACAATTGGGATGTAATCCCATGTTCTGATAAGTAGTCCCTGAACTCCCTAAGAAGGTATTCTCCACCACGATCAGATCATAGGGTTTTGATACTTTTATCTATCTGCTTCTCCGCTTCCACCTTAAGCACTTTGAATTTCTCAAAGGTCTCAAACTTGCGATGAAACAGGTAAATGTATCCATACCTAGAATAATCGTCAATAAAAGTGACGAAGTACTCATATCCACCTCTTTCCTGGATGTTCATGGGACCACACAAATCAGAATGAACCAATTCCAATACCTCTTTGGCTCTAAGTCCCTCGGCTACAAACGACCTCTTGGTCATCTTACCCTCTAAATAGGATTCACAAACTGGAAGTGCCTGCACTTCCAATGAACCCAAAGGTCCATCTTCTACCAATATTTGTATCTGTTTTAGATTAATATGACCTAGACGAAGATGCCGAAGTAGTGTTTGGTTCAAGGAGAAATCCATCCTTTTTAGTGGTAAAGCACGTAAATTATTCACCTCATTCTTGTTATTAGTAGAAATTATCGGATGTAAAATATAAAGACCATTATCCAATGTACCCCGATAAATAAATTGTTTCCCACTCGTAATATTGCAAGAATGCATATTAAGGTTAACAGAATATCCATCAATGCCCAACCAGGAAACTGAAACTAAGTTTCCCCTAATTTTTGGTACATATAAAATGTTCCGTAATGTTAAACACCTATTTCAACCAAAATCCAGAACCACATCTCCCACTACAATAGCAGATACCTAGGAGTCGTTCCCCATCTAAAGATAAATCTCGCCATCTCTAATTTGTCTGGTTACCTGGAACCCCTACAATAAATTGTAGACATGATTAGTGGCTCATGTATCTACACACCAGGTTTCTGTAGATACAACCGCTAAACCTGATTCGACAACTAATGAAAAAGTGTTACCTCCAGTTATGTTCATATTTCCTAGATCCCCTCCAGCATTCTACCCTGCTGCATGATCCAGACCACCATACTTGTTAGTAAGGTGAATGATCATATCAGCTGCAGTTACCATAAACCGATACTGGCTTTGCAAAGCATCTGACATGGAAGTCAAGATGGAGCAACGTGCCATCCAATCGGCTTTCATCCACTTCTGATAGTATCGAACCTCTTGTTCGGGAGATCCACTATCAGGAGCAGGTAGACATGGATCAAAAGATATGAACCCGCAATTATCTGAGCTAAGGACGTAATCTAAATTTGATTTCCATTTGATAAAGTTAGATCCAAAAAGTTTGTGTTCTTTGAGAATCGCCACAAGTGGATAGAATCATGCCATATTAAATCCTGAGAAATGAAGAGAAAATTTTTTAATTCTTTTGTAAAATCTAGGGTCCCTCAACCTTTTAATTTTAAGAGAATTATTGGCAGCTCGAAGCCCTTGTGATTAAGCAGGCCACATGGGGTGGACATCTACTAATCAATCAAAACGCGGACAGACATGCCAGTCTAATAATCCCTCTTAGAAAAATATGACAACAAAAACAATCCGCCCAGAGTCACATCAACTAATCAGGCCACATAGTGTGGACGTGTAACCAGCTAACGAACCAAGGACTAACATGTTTTTATTTCCAGATATATTCTAAGTGATTAAATTGTCAACAACTTTAGTCCCCGTAAATGAAAACAGTGACTCCTTAGGGAGGATATTTTTATTCACCGGTTAAGTGTATAACCATCTCACTTATTTTGAAAATCCCATGTCAAAGTTCTGAGCCCGGTGTGTGCGAGCCCAACATTACACTACATTTCAAATTAACCCTAATCAGTTGTTCGTTCCAGAGATACCATAATTTTAACCCTTCCTTAGGGAGACCGGTTAGGTCGGCACGTGAGTTAAAATTACATCTCCAATGAATGTGTGATGGAGACCGTAGGATTTATCCGTTAAATTCTTCTCCCACTTAATATTTTAAAAAACCGAGGGTTTTAATCTTTTCGTTTATTTTAAAATATTAAACATATCTTTAATTCCCCGATTAAAATAAATCTAGTTTTAATCGATTAAAAATTCCATGTTTAATTCCACTAATAAGAAACAGAAACTTAACTTATTTAATTTTGCAAAAAGAAATTAATTACCCGGTTTTTTTTTAAAAAAAAAACTTTAATTAATTTCTACTAAACGCAAAAATTAAATAACATAATTACCTGCTTATTTTCCCGTTTTAAAAAATCGCTTGGATTAATCATTTTGTTTAAAACCATTTTCCTAATAATCCTTGATTTGTAAAAATCATATATAAAAGGAAAATCAAAATAAAATAAAACCATTCACGCAATTAATTAAAAGAAAATAAATAAGCAATTAAATATAATGACAATTAAATTAAATAAATTAAAAAAGTGTTGTTATGATCCGGTCCAACCCTTAGGCCTTCAAGAAAACCAACCGGGCCTTCTTATCCTCCTGGAGTACTACCATAGTCTTGAACCACCACTAGACCATCGGAATAAGTCATAAATCCAGCCAAACAGCCCCTGGAAAGCTGCTGCCACGAACCAGTCCACGTCTCAGCACTTCGGTCGACCGAGCTAGGTGCCAGTTGACCGAACCACCTTCAGTTGACCGAACTAGAGGGTTCAGTCGACCGAAAGCCCCTTCGATTGACCAAGATGTACTTTGGTCAACCGAACCTCTATGTTTCAACCACTGTTCGCTGCTTCTTTTGCCGATTTGACATGCTTTTGATCCTCCTTTTCTTGTCCGATTTACATTATAAATCAAAGAAAAATATATGCACGAATATTAAATCATTACATGGCAAAAAACTATGCCCCACATATGAGGCGTACAAGTTCTTATTCCCGATTTAAAAACCATCGGGATACTTTCGATTTTAGACGTAATGAAAAAAAACAAATCATTAATACTTTCATAACCGGACCATAACGACAAATCACTGCAAAATAAAGGTTAGCACAACCTTTTCATGAAAAATGTGCGATAGGCTCTGATACCATTGTTGGAGCTGGCACAGCAGAAGTTTAAAAATCGTTTTGATCACGCGTTTTTCACGAAAAGCAATATAGTATACCATGATGGACAGAACCATTACCGATTGAAACTTTGTCGTAAATTTTTGGATATTCCAATCTGTAGGAGTGATCACCGTGAGATCGTCTCACGTATAACCCTCGCACGTACTTGACTCCGGTGTGTGGGCACCGATCCGAGGCAATTTCTTTAAGCTTCAACACACAATTTATCTTGCTCCAAACAATGCTCAAAACAAAGAACAAGAGGGAGAGAGACCAAGAGGGGTAGCGGCTAGGTATCTTAGAAAAATTAGGGTTTATTTAATTCTCCTATATTTTGTATATATAAGTCTCCATATATTTTAGGAAAATAGTATATTTTTACTCTCCATAAAATACACAAATTATATATACAAATATATATTAAATACACCCTTATTAAGGCCGGCCATAGAGGAGGAGAGAGGGGGAGAAAAATTCTTCTCTTTCCTAAAAACTCTCCTCTTTCCTTAAAACTCTCCTAGAAAATATACATTTGCCTAATATTTTGCTATCTAAGATAAATTAAATATATCTAAACAAAATCTAATTAGGCAACTAATATCTCCTAATGCCGACCACCTAGGAATAAATCCTTAGGTGTGCCAAATACCAAAACTGCCCCCGAACATTTAATTTAATACCTCAAACATCCTAGCGATAAATCCAACGATCGAATTAAATTAAATAATCGAAGCCTACCAAAAATAGGTGCGTATAAAAGGGTTACGTAAGGGATCACGATGAAGTATAGGACTCGGGTTAACCGTACGAGAAATCCTGATATGCCTAACTCAAGCCCCAAGTTAGATCCATTCCCGCACGAACTAGGACTTATTCTAATAAAGGCCCTGACTGAACTCCCAACCCTAAAGTCGATTTGTGTCTCAAGTTTCAAATTATCAAATGCACTGAAGTCTCCCCACGTTTAAGATATGGATTCCCAATAATCAAATTAGGTTGCTGACAACCCGGTTCGAAAATCCTGTTTTACTTGCACCCGCACCGCTTAACTTATTTTTTGATATGCCGGAGCAACCGATCTACTGCGTAGGTTTGGCATCATCAAACTTATAAGTAAAGCACATGATGGGAACTCCTCAACCTAAGTCAGATGTGGTTTCTGTCAGTTGATTATCAACCATCGAACGAACAACGATAGTACCCAACCCACCTGTCATATTGATCTCGCTTTAGAAATCTCAACCATTGGTGACTCAAAGTACTGTGCATTATCCGAACATGATTCGATCAATCACGTCGGGATTAAAAGTACGTGAAATCCAGGATAATATAGGATGTGGATCAATTCATATAGTCAGTATAGAAATAATCATCCTATTGATCCCACTCAATAAACTCCAAGTATACTAACACATCAAGCTCGAACATCAAATTCCAAGACCAAAATTCGATCCATTTAACCTAGCCAGGATCAGATAATATAGCGATGTGCTACAACTGTACCAATATATAGTCTAGGTCCATTGCGGTTGTGAGCCCACTTGTATATTTGTCAGAACCTTGGACCCGATCTTCCCCGCTTCATGCGACGAGTCAAATACTGGACAAAATATATGGACAGTGCATGCATACATCATACATACAACAAATATGAAACCGAATATGCAATCCAACTCAATAGTTTCTCATTAATATTCTCGGGATCCCGGATAATAAAATACATAAAAGTATGGCTTTTAAGTATACTACCCTAAAAGTCGGTGATGATGGTGGTAGTCGGTGGCGGTGGTGGTCAGCGACGACGGCGGCGGTGGTGGTGATAGTGGTAGTAGTAGTGGCAATTGCAATGACAATGACAGTGGCTGTGACTGTGGCTGTGGGGGCGGGTGTGGGATATATTTGTAAAAGAAAGGTATTCTTGTCCTAAAATATTTTTTTAATTTAATTAAAGGTCTAAATCCATTACAATTAATTGGCCTGGTTTAAATCCTAAAATCCTATTAAACAAAGTCCTTAATCCTAAATGCCTCTTAAAATAACGTAATGTGAACATTTTTGAGTACTATATTTAGACAATTTATTATTATAGTTTATTATATAAAATAAAAACAAATTCATAAATAAATAAATTAAAGAAAATGAAAAGTGTGAAAATCTTAGCAAACCAGACGAAGGATATCGATCTTGAATCGTGATCTTGATTGGATTGAAATTTAACCATGATCTAGATTTGATCTTATCCTCGATTCGTCAAAAATAGTAGTAATGTAATAGACGAAATAAGTTGTTGGATAATTTGAGAGATTTTAGAGAGAAGTGGGAAAGATGTTAGAGTGGGGTGGGATTGAATGATGGGAGGGGTATTTAAAAAATTTTAAAAAATGTGTGACCGTTACCCGGCCGGATCGGGTCGGGCCCAAAGGTAAAAAACCACAGCCATTGGATGAGGACGGGGTTCAAACTGGGCCATCGGATCGAGTTGATTTTACCATTTGATCTCGGGTCGGACCCGAGCCCAAACCCCTAACGGCTTGATTTTTTGAAGTTTAAAGTGATCGTTATCAGGTTGGGTCCGGCCTGAGCCTAATGGTCAAAAACCACAAGCCATTGGATGGGCCTAAGATTCAATCTGGACCGTCGGATGATAATTGAAGTTACCATTGGATGGGAATGGGCCCGGCCCAGAGCGAAGATTAAATAAAAAAAGATAAAATAATAATATTATATAATAAATAGTATATAATAAAAACAATATTATATATATGGTTGAGGGTTGTTATTTATATATATATATATATAATATCTATTAATATTTGTATAAAAGTGAAGATAATTTTAAAAATTAGTTTTATTTTTGTATATATTAATATTAGTTATAAATTTTTTATATATTTATATCCTTAGTAGTGTAATAATATTTAAAATATTTTTATCACCATTGGGTGCAAATATTATATTTGTATTAATATAAAATATTGATCCATAGTTATAAACTTTTTTATATATTTATATCAATAGTACAAATTTTAATATTAAATATTATTAGAAAATTGTATCCTTAATAATAAAAAATATAAAAAAATCTTCAAAAATTTCAGTTTTACGGGCTCGGGCTTTATCTCCGGGCCTTGGGCCGGGTTTGGAGCCTCGCGTGGGGGGCTTGGGTTCGGGTCGAGTTCAGGCTTCAAATGTATGGCCCGACCCGACTCTACATACCTCGGGCTCGGGTTTGGGGTCGCCCGCGGGTACAAATTACATGCCTATGGCAGTCCATGAACTTTTTATTATCAAACTGTGTGCCATTGTCGGTGACGATAACTTTGGGGATGTCATACGTGTAAATGATTGTCTTCCAAACAAACAGAGTTACATCTTGCTTTGTTATTTTTTATAGGGGTTGGGTCTCCACCCATTTGGGGAAGTAGTCAATGCCCACGAGTAGGAATTTCACATGTCGCTTTGCTACAGGTAGAGGACCGACAATATCCAGTCCCTAATGAGCAAACGGCCAGGGAACAGTGAGGACCGTTAACTCTGTTGGAGGTTGATGGGGAACGTTAGCGAGCCGCTGACATTTGTCACATCTTACCACAAAGGCCTTGGCATCCCTACCCATGGTAGGCCAATAATACCCTACTCTGACAACTTTACCAATCAATGAACTATAGCTAGAGTGGTTCTTATATACTCCTTCGTGGATTTCTCACATCACATACTAAGCCTTTTGGTTAGCTACGCAGTGTAGTTATGTTATGGATAAGCCTCTCATATACAATACATCTCCAATTTGGATATACTAAGCTGCTCAAAACCAGAGTTTTTTTTGGCTCCATTCATGTCTTCTGGAAGTTCTCCTAATCAAAGGATGTTGAGGATGGGTTTTTCCTATTTGGCTTCTTCAGGCATTATGATTGGTAAAATGTCCTTGTGTTGATCTATAATCGAGTGAGATGCAATTTCGATTGTTGCCTTGTTGTGTGTCCATTCTGTGTCTTGAGAGGCTCATTGGGCTAACTGATCAGTCTCTTCATTACTTTCCTAGGGCACTTGACGGACTTCAACAACCTCAAACATATGGATCAGAGAGTCGACTAAGGATCTGTACTTTTTCTATTTATAGTTTTTGACTTTGTACCCCTCATTAACTTGTTGTGCTACCAATTGAGAGTCTATGTTAATTAGGACCTGTGATGCTCCACAGGCTTACACTATCTACAATGCCCTAACCAGGGACTCATATTCTACTTCGTTATTCGTCACATGGTACTCCACCTTGATTGCATGCTTGAAGTAGTCTCCCTGTGGGGAGGTAAATGTCGGACCCACTCCTCTTGTGTTTCTCTTGGATGAGCCACCGATGTTCATTGTCCACAGTTTGGTATTGTCAAAGATTCTCTTTTGTTTCTTACTGTTGTTGGTGATGTCTCGATCAGTGGATCTAGGCACTTTGATGGTTGCTTTGATCTCCCTTGGCGAGTTTCTTAGCGAATCAGGCTTCGTGAAGTTTGGATGGGACTGGTCGACCCAAGTGAACTTTACCAAACAAATCCGTAATAGCTTGCCCCTTTATTGTAGTTTGGGCCTAAATTCAACATCATACTGGTCAAGCTCTACGAAGCACTAAACCAGCCTACCAGAGACTTTTGGTTTCTGGAGAACCTTGTTTAGGGGCTAGTCAGTAAATACTACAATTCCATGGCCCTAAAAGTGGGGTCTTAACCTTCTAGAGAAAATAATGAGGGCATAGGCTAGCTTTTCTAACCTTTGATATATCTGGTCTTTGCTCCTTTGAGAGTTTTGCTCACATAGTAGACTGGCTTTTGCTGGCCAACTTCCTCCCTAAGCAGGTTGTGCTCACTGCCATTTCCTATACTGCTAAGTAGAGATACAACTTTTCTCCCATAATGGGACTTGAATGCATGGGTGTTTTAGCCAGGTAAATCTTGCGCTCTGCTAATGCTCGGTCACAGTCCTCTATCCAAATAAAAGTTTTTTTTTTTTTTATGATTTTGAAGAAAGGTGAGCACCTATTTGTAGCTCTTGAGATAAAATGGTTAATGTGACCAACCTCCAGGAGAGACGTTAATCTTTTTAGGATTGGCTTCTAATCCTTTCTGGCTGACCATGAAGCCAAAAAAACTCCCCATGGACACTCCAAATACACATTTTACTGGGTTGAGCTTCATTTCGTGCAGCTCTAGCACTGGAAAACCTCTGCAAGATCGTTTAGGTTCTGGTCGGTGGTTTTGCTCTTGACCGTCATATCATCCACATATAATTTCATGTTCTTCCCAATCTATTTCGCAAACATCATGTTGACGAGGTGCTGGTAGGTCAGTCATGTATTTTTGAGCATGAAGGGAATGACATGATAGCAATAAAGGACCTTAGGCATGATAAACGAGGCCTTCTCCTGATTGGGAACATGCATCAATATCTTATTATAGCCCAAGAATGCTTCCACAACATTGAGAAGCTCATGGTCCGTCGTGGAATCCATCAGGAGACCTATGCTGGAGAGGGGGTAGCTGTCGTTTAGGTAGGCTTTATTGAGGTCGTGAAGTCAATACAAATCCTCCACTTACCATTGGGCTTCTTAACTATGGTCACGTTTTCCAATTAATCTGGGTAGTTAACTTCTCTGTGAATCCAGTGGTTTTCAGCTTGTTCACTTCTTCCATAATGGCATCGTGCCTTTGCTGGGCAAAGACTCTTTGCATTTGTTTGACAGGACTTATCCATGGGTGATGTTACAATTGCTTAGTCATTAATCACGTGTCACTAGTTTATTTTATAAATTATACCACGATCAACTACTAACTGGGTAGCTAGCAGAAAGTCTAGGGTCAATCCCACGAGGAAAAAAGCTATTCTTGTTAAGAAACAGTATTTTGTGCAAATTATTTAATCTAAAATGAAAATAAGTAAATCTTGGATTTTGGAAAGGTGATTTTTAGCAAGGAAAAATAAATAAGAAATTAAAAAGGATTTACTTTAATTAATGAGAAAGGTTCAACCTCAGGTTAAGAATCCGCCGTTACTTAGTAATCTAGTTTTGATATAGTTCTATTTTTATCTAGTTTTGAATCAGATTAGATCATATCATGACAATATCGATATAGATATCCAAGAAAAATAGATTTTAATTTCTGTTGTCCTAGATATCAAC
>JAULLG010283798.1:0-17422 GCA_035668355.1 Sarracenia leucophylla
ACTTAATTGGTACCTTCATATGTAACTTTAAGTTTATCCCATATATCTTTTTCATTTTCACAAGTTTGAATTCGATTGAATTCATCAGGTCCAAGTGCACAATGCAAAAAGTTCATGGCCTTATCGTTGATTTGGAGCATCCTCCAATCAACATCATTATAGTTAGATTCGACCTTAGGTGTAGTCTCTCCATTGATGGTTGTACTGGGTGTTAACCTAAAGGTGCTTTTCAATCAAGTCTTATTTTGATTTTGATTATTCCAACACATTGATTTGTGTTGATAATGTTTTAGTTTTGATTAAGATGATTTCAGGATTTAATTATTCATTGGGACTCAATCTTTTAGCAAAAAGTCAAGTTCATAAGGCTAAGGAAGAAGCTAAAGAAGAACTCATTTGGAGTTTGTTAGCCAAATGGGAGATCAATACTCAAGTCCAAAAACATTGGAAGATCAAAATTCAAAGGACCAAAGTGGTTGAACCGACCCTGGTGTAGATTGAGCTGACCCAAGAAGCAAAATCTCAGGTTCTCAAGTTTCAGAACAAGTTGGGCCGTCCCCTCTCAAAATGAGTCGACCCAAGCTAAAAATATTAAGTTGTTGAAGTTTGATGGAATTTGAAGATGAAGTGTTTTGAAGTGGTTAGCAAAGCGGAGATATAAGTTCAAACTCAAAATCATCAAGAATTCAGGTCCAAGCTCTTTGAAGATCAAGTAATTTGAAGGAAGAGACTTAGAAGTTGAAGACATTCAGTGTGGGGAGAAATCCGACAAAAAGTTCGACACTTCTTAAGGAGGAGAAGAAAGTTCGACACTTTACTCAAATAGTTCGACACTTTTCAGAAAAGGAAGTCAAGTTCAACCCTAAAGCCTTTTGGATAAAAGTTCGACACATTTATGGCTGGTTTAGAAAAAGTTCGACATAAATGCAACATTCAGCACTGACATCCTTTGGTATTTTGGGCATAACGTTTTCTACAGGAGGAATTTGGATACAAGACTTGAACCATTGGAAAGACAACTTCTGGGGCTTCCATTGGCATATACAAGACTTGAACCATTGAAAGACAACTTGAACCATTTGGATACAAGACTTGAACCATTGAAGGAGTTATGATCGTTTGAAGTTTGATAAAATTGCATCAGAAAAAATGTCAACAGTTTTAGTTTTGAAGCACAAGAGAAAGTTCGATAGTTTTAGGAGAAAAGTTCGATAGTTAATTACCGAGACTTTTCTCTCTCCTCAAGGTCAAGAAAAATGTCGACAGTTTTGGAAAAATGTCGACAGTTTTGGGCAAGATATATTCTTGCAAGAGGCTATTTAAGAAGCATAGTTTGAAGATGAGAAGGTTGGTGAATCAAAGAGATAGCATCATACATCACATTTACTCTCTCAAACTACTCCCCTGCTGCTCAAAATTTATTTCATATCCTTGAGCTTTATTTTTCTGGTTTTTTATATACCAGATTTGTACTCCTCTCTATTTGATGATTGTACTTTCATTGTAAACCTATTTGAGAGTGAGAGAATCTTGCAGTGAGCTTTTGTATTATATTATCACCTCACAAGGAGGACAAAGCTTCTGTCACTACTTTTCAAGAGCCGATTTGCTACTTGCCTCAACCACTTCTCTTCAATGGGAATTGGTGGCTTCTCTTCACCTTAAGGAAGAAGGTGATTCCGCTTCACCCATAACTAAAGAATAGGTTTCAATTGGCCTCAAAAATTGAAGGTTGGAAGATAGCCTGTAAATCTTCTGTATCAGGTTTGGAGTGCACCTGTACGCACTTCCCCATAGTGGAAACTCAAGTGCGCTTGAGAGAGTGAATGCAGGCTAGGATTTGGCCGAACCACTATATGTCTTGTTGTTGTGGTTTGATTTTCTTTCTTCCTTATCTCTTTATTTTTATGCATATGTAATTTTTTATATTGTTGCACACACACCTTAGATTGATATATATCGCTTCCGTACTCAGATA
Organism: Sarracenia leucophylla; assembly: GCA_035668355.1. Lineage (NCBI taxonomy): Eukaryota > Viridiplantae > Streptophyta > Magnoliopsida > Ericales > Sarraceniaceae > Sarracenia > Sarracenia leucophylla. Next base: position 1,979 of record JAULLG010283798.1, read on the forward strand.
TTGCTTAAGGATAAAAAGATATTAAAATCAGCTAAGTTTTTTAGTAAACCTATTCACCCCCTCTAGGTTTCACATCTGGGCCAACAATCATGTATTACGCGAGCTCTTAATCCCGAAGTGATTGATTGATCATGTTCATTTAATGTTCAGGACTTTGAGTCGTCAATGGTTGAGATTTCCACCACGAGATCAACAATACCAATGAGTTAGATACTGTCATTATTTGTCCGATGGTTAATAATTAACTGATGGAAATCACATCCGATTTAGGTTGGAGAGTTCCTCCACGTGTGTTTTTCTTATAAGTTTGATTATGCCAAATCTAGCTAGTGGATCGTTTGATCTGGCATACTCAATAAGTTAAGCAGCGCGGTTGCGAGTATAAGAGGTTAATTGAACCGGGGTATCAGTAACCTAATTCGACTATCGGGAATCCATATCTTAAACGTAGGGAGACCTCATTGCATTTGATAATTGGAAACTTGAGACATAATTCGAGTTAGGGCCGGAAGTTCAGTCAGAGCCTTTAGTGGATTAAGTTCTGATTCGTGCGGGAAAGGATCTAACTCAGGGACGGAGTTAGTGATATCCAGATTTCCCGTACGATTAGCCCGAGTCCTATAATTCATCGTGATCCATCACATAGCCCATTATAAGTGAAAAATAATTTCTTGTTGGTTTTGGTAATTATATAATTTAATTTGAATGTTGATTTTACCGCCTGAGACATTCGAGAATTAAATTCAATATTTGGGAGCGTTTTTGAAATTTTTCACACCTATGGAATATTCCCTAGGGTGGCTGGCCATTATGGGTGTGATATAGTAATTGATTTTATTTTAACATAAATAATCTTATCTTAGGAATATATGGTAATCAATATATATCACTAGGAGAAGAATTAGGAAGGGTGATAATTATTTTTATCACTCTCTCCAACCCTAATCCCTCTCCAAGCCACAGCCCCCTCTCTCTATTTTGCATATTTTTTTGTAATTTTTTAGAGTTTTGTGTGAGAAGAAATCAAGACCAAGAAAAAGTCTCAATCAAATTCGATGCCCACACTCCGAGATCGTTGTATCACGTTCGGGTCATACGCGAGAAGGTTGCAAGATTGTCTCATCTCATTTCATTGCTCTAGAAACTTTACGGCAAGTTTCTAAAGGTATCTTTTGATTAAAATCTGAAATATAGTTTTAGTTTTTCTTGAAAACCACAAGGTTGTTTTTCATGGTCACGACATCGATTTTTCAAACTTTTTCGCTGTGCAGCTCCGACATGTGCGGCTATCATACTCGGTTTAGCTAACGCATATACCCTACCATGAGTCCCATGCGTAGGTGGCCTCATCAACTGAGCTGAAGATGATCCTCCCTCGGTCTCAGTGGACTATGCTCTTGGGCATTGTTGTGCCTGCACGGGTCCCTATCGACTCTGAGTAAACTATCCTCGTGGTGTATCTACTATGCTTTGCCCACTCTAACCCTATGGACAATCCCGACGTATATGTCCAGACTACCCACACTGATAGCATGCAGTATTAGATCTAGGTACTCGTTTATGAGGGCACTCCCTGGCCCTATGTCCAGTTTTTCTGCAAGTAAAAGAAGATATGACCCTCTAACCTGACTACCCGGAAGACATAGTGGATAGGGCTGACGATGTATGTGACTGTTGTTGTCGTGATACAGAAGAAAAAGATTGACTATCCCCAAACTTCCTCTTACGCAATTAATGCTCTGATGACTGAGCCGATTTAACAGAAGTCGGTGGTCGTCCCTCACCACTTCTCCCCGCCTCAACCACTAAACTCTGCTCCACGGAGATGGCTGCCTATACCATGTCAGTAAAAATCATCAATCTCGAAACTTCTACGTTTATTGGATTTGGAAACCACAAAGTTGCAACCAAAGATTTCATATTCCAATAGCTATACATTATAGTGTTACTAAACGCCATACCAACTCAACACAAGCAATGGAGTTAATGATACACAAGGCTCCCATCTCCAATTAAACATACATAAACCAAGAAACCAAATTCCATACAATTGGGATACCAAAAAGTTAAGGTTGGGCACTACCAAAATGCATTCCCATAATCCAAATCCTCACCACATCTAAGTCATGAAGTGTCTTTACATGATTACTAAACATTCAAGTTCGATAATTACATTACTCCCAATAGGCAAAGGACTTAAACAAAATATATTAGCAAAGGTGTGTCAAGGTGTGTGAGTATACGAAAGCGTACAGAAAAACTATCCAAAATAAGTATGCTAGATATATCATGTAAACTTTAATATTCCATCCTTGCCTTGCAAGAATCACCTACAATGTTGTTTTGAAACAATATGAGCCGGACCTCGTAGGATGCATAATAATCTAAGAGCACATGGCATGTATATGATGATGGATATGTAATAGGAAAGGTAATGTCAAGTGACATAGAATAAGCCACATAAAATATCTATCCAAAAGTTTGCATTGCATGCCCATGTTTGTAAAACCAATACACATAGAAGTGATGCATCCGCCCTCACTTCCCCACAACTCCATACGCCGCATTCGAGCACAATTTCGTAAATCAAAGTTTGAGCGGCTTGACGGACCTCCACCTAACATGACCTAAGCATGAATTCATGAAACCAAGGTTTAAGAGGCTAGATGGACTACCACCTAACATGATCTGAGCAGGACTTCGCAAACCCAAGGTTTGAGAGGCTCGACGGACCTCCACATATTCATGACTTTTGCACGACTTCGCAAACCCAAGGTTTGAGAGGCTCGGTGGACCTCAATCAGACATCACCATAATTTCTTACACTCACCCATGTGAGATCCCATAACATGATAGGGGAGCACCCAATGCAAGGACAAGCATTAATCAATACATAACATAAGAAACAATCACATAACCTAACCATCAAGGATAAAGGCTATTATAAGTGAGCCTAGGTAATTTCAAGTATTTCAACCAACATTCAACATAACATAAACATGTTTTCATGGGTCTAGATTTAGACATAGACCAAACTCACATAAATAACTTCAATTACAATAAATTGGGCCAATTACACGAGTTTTCCCAAATTTACTTCAACTATCCCAACTCAAACCTAACCCTTTCATAAGTTTTCATCTAGGTGTAATCAAACTTCAACATTTCAAGTGAGATATATTAAACACCTAGCACATTTATTAAAAAAATTCTCCAATTTTTGGAAATTAGGAATTGGGTTTTCCAATTTAAGGAAAATCATACACAATCCACACAAATCTCATTTTTATGAAAACTACAACACTTACATCAACCAAACTTCAAAGATTAGCATGATCATTTCTCAAGGAAGCCAAGAGATCCAAGGAATACTTGAAATCAACCATCAAACAAACCTTAGCCCTAAACCATGGAGAAGGGTTTCATAAGAATCATAAAAAGAGAGGAGATGATAAGGGCTTTGAGGGTTTAAGTTGATTACACTTACCAAACTAGCCCTTAATTACTCTTCAAGATCACCACAAGACTGCAAATCATACCCCCTTTGAAGCTCTAGTCGCAATGAGAGAGAGAGGAGAGGTAAAAATGAGAAAAAAAACAAGCCTCCGCTCGAGCAAACCCTGCTGTTAGGCCCAATTCAAAAACATAGAAATCAGGGCCCGTTTCTGGTCCAATCGTCCGCGATCCAAATCGGATATCCCGAAACAATATTCCTAAGATTTTAAAACTAACGAAAATATCATGGGACCTCGAATAAACATTTAAATTCAATTGGTTTCAAATTTTTAACCATTCCAAGAAAAAGTTCTTTAGTTTTTTTTTGTTTTTAAGGAAAAAGATTTTTAATTCAAACGGTCCATGATATTGCAAGAAATGTGAAGATGCTTGTCTTGAATCCTTCAAGTTTGGCCTCGAAACATAGAAACAAATCTAAGTTCTTTCCTCCTAACTCTCAATCTCTCTCCAGCACTCAAGACTTATCCAAAATGGGACACAAATATGCAGCTATGAAGGAGTGATGTTCAGCCTAGAGGGGGTGTATGGATAGATATAGGATTATTTTGAATGAGGTGCAATGATGGTGTATGGAAAAGGCACCCTACAAAGCTCCTAATGCATGTGTTTTGTTCTTCCCCCTTATGACATTAGTTAAAGTGGAGAAATTGAGCCATAGTGGGCTGCATTTTCAAATTTGTGAAGTCTTCAATGTGTATTTTATGTATTTTTATGTTATATAGTACATTTGACGCAATTTTAATACACTAGTATAACGTATAGTGCCCAATAGTGTGTTTAATTTATAATTTTAATTAATTTTTTTATTAGAATTGATTTAATTTTATAACATCATATTAAAATTTTAATTTTAATTTTTAAACATTATTTTCTTGTTATCACATTAATTACCTACCGAATTTTATGTCCAATTAAGTCTTTTTATCAAATTATGAAAATTTGAATTAAAATTAAATTTAATATATTATGTTTTAATTGCTTTATTATAGTTCATGTGGCTTTATGAATTTTAGCTTAATATTGGGCCATTACATATTTTAATGTATATCTAGGTGTTTAGTGTTGGAGAAAAAATGATAGTCGTGAGTTACTTACTTACTTCTCATCATTTCAATTAAAGAACGGTTATGTTTTATTACTTGGGTAGAGATGTGTGTGCGCGTTTTCTGGTGCGATTTTAGGTGCGATTATCTCAACGCCTAAGATGGTGAAATCTTTTCTGTATAGGGGAAGGGATGAACATTGTGCAAATCATTTTCAAGTTATCTCTAATGAAATAGAAGGAAATAATGATGAACAAAATGAAAGGAGTCTAGGGCTTAGACTTGATCCAGGGTTTCGTCAAGCACTGCTTCTCTGGTGGAAGATCGGCGCCTAGCAAAGGTGGCAGTTGTAATTTTGAATTAAGCTAAACAATGTCGAAGTTCTGAGAGCAAGGAAGAGATTGAATCAAATTTAAAGATGGTTGGCTGCTTACAGGGAGGCGAACCCACAAGATTTAGTGATGATGGAAAAGGTGGGCGTTGTGGCGAAGGGTGAGGGTGAATCAGTAATGGTGAATGAGGGCGTGGTTGTGAATGAAAAGGAGATTTTAGAGGAAGAAAGTACCAAAGAAGCTGAGTAATCTAAGGATGATAACAATATAGAAGAAGATGAAGGAATCAGTGAAGCAAATATAGCCCATGAGAATGTAACCTAGGGTTTATCTCAATCGGTTCAACAAGGGGGTGTAAATAATGGTAGTGCTATAAGAAGTATAGATGATAAGGAAACTGGTGGAGAAGAAACTAAGGAGGAAGTCGGGAGTGTGTTTGTTGTTGAAGATGAAGAAAAGGTGGATGGAAAAGTTACGCTCCAGGTGTTTGAGAATACAACTCAACTAGTTTATGAGTAATTTTATGACGAGCTAGCATATGTTCAAAATACAAATGGAGATGTTGCTCATGAGATTAGTACAGGAAAGGACCCATGTGTTGAAACCCATATGGTGGATGACACAAAAGGTGAAATAGACACATCTAGAGCTGCACATTTGCTTCATCCAACCTCTAGGTGTTCTGGCTCGGGCAATCAACCGACGGGTCTCACATCTAAGCCCTATAGGTCGCTCCTTATGAATCGAAGCATGTCAGGTACTAATTTAGAGTTTTTTCATTCAAATTACTCTATGAATTCAGAAATTATATATATATATTGAGGATGATTTAGTGAATGATTAGCATTAGGCTCAATGTTTAGTGGGATATTTTATAGATGATGATATGGCTTTTGGCCTAGTCCGTGCCACAACTTGGATTTTATATAGCCGCTTAGGTCTTGTGGTTGTTTATGTGAATAATAGTGGCTTTTATTTTTTTTCAAGTTTCAAAGTATTAAGGTGATGGAGAACGTGCTGGATAATAGCCTATGGCTTTTCTTTGGGAGAAATTTGTTTTTAAGGCGATGGAAAAAGTGTATGAGGCTTTCTAAGGAATCCCATGCTAAAATTCCAATTTTTGTGAAATTTCATGATCTTTCCCTTGAATTCCAGAAGGCACCTTGTCTAAGTAGACTCGTCAACATTTTGGGAGTTCCGTTGTACTTAGATAAGGCTACTGACACTAAGCAAAGAATTACTTATGCTCGAGTTTGCATTGAGATTAAATCAACAAGGCAATTGAAGAAAATGATAAGGATTAAGTGTCAAGGTGAGATAGTGGAAGTCAGAGTTGAATATAAAAGTCTTCCCCTAATTTGTACTCAATATCAAATTTTTGGTCATTTGGTGGCAAATTGCAAGTGTTTCAAAGATTCCAAAACCCAACTCCCACTGGATTTGGAAAAGCATGGTGAGAAGGAAGCTAGCCCAAATTCTCAAGTTCCTCATAGTTGGATTAGAGTGGAAAAAATGAGGGAGGCTCCTTGGGATAAAACGACTCGTGGGAATAGGCTACAAACTATGCAGGTGACAAGTGAGACAAAAGTTGGTTTGAATCATAGAGGTGTTGATGTGAAGGATATTGGTTTGAACAAGGATATTGTGGCGAAGACTGTGGGCAATTCGTAGCCCACTGGATAAGGTGCATGGCTGAAGGGGTAGCAAGGGGGCATAGAACATGTTAGGCTAAGTACAAGAGAGCAGGTTGTGAATGAAGTCAAAGGTTTTGGCATCCTCTTAAATCCTCCACCCTATCTCCAAAGGGAGGGACGATGAGGAGCGGGGTGAAAATTAAGAAAGGTTGTGATTAATCCTTTAGCCTGGGTTTATGGGATTGTGTTCTTGTAGTGGTCTCTCATTTTCTTGATGTTGTCAGGTGTTCCCGGTTTGTTCCTTTTTTTGGGTTTGTTTTTTTGCTAGTGTGGGTTGTTGTTATGTTGTAAGATTGCCATCTAATGGTTTGTGTTCTTTAAGTTAAGTGTTGTGTTGTAAGTCCTTGGGGAAACCCTTTGTATTCTTGTAATTCTTTTCTTTTCTTTATATTATAGTTAATTACCCAAAATAAGTTTTATTACTTGTAATTTTAGGGTTTTAAATTCTTCTATGCTCTAATACCATATGTGACGCCCTGAATTTTTGGAGGCGTCGAGAGTGACAATGACTATATAAGGTGAGATAAATAATGATAATAACGCGAAAAATAAAAAACACTATCCCTCTTTTAACCAAAGTGAATTAGAGTATCAATATGACATGTCGAATAGTATGAGTAGTTAATATTACATATCCAAATATAGTGTAGAGATAAGCTAAAGGTACGAGAAATAATGAAGCCAAAAGCTGGATCCGATGGTCGGGGTTCGGAGGTACATGCTTAACGAAGTCATGACTCCTCGGCATATTTATCTACATCATCGTTGCAAGTTTCAGGTTTCTACTATACCGGGCATTGTAAAGAAACAATACCAGAGGTATCAACACTATATACAAATATTTTTCATTCACAGATAACAAAATAGAAATGACAGAATTATGATGGAAGATGGTGCATTCCATTTTGACCATGTGTTAATTAATTCTAGTTATTTTATGTTCACCCACACGGCGGAGAGGAACCATGCTAACCCTAATCAATACACGCTAACCAATTTACTGATCGATGCCTACTCCGATAACAACATAGCTGAGTTACATATTCAGGTAGGTTATCCAAATGATGAGGCCATGAAATGTCCCATCAGTCAAACCATTTTGGTTTAGTTTGGGTATAGTGTGTGATCAACACATCTAACCACCAATTTCCATCCTTGCAACATTTTTCATAAAAACATGGCATCTTGCCCAAAAGTATCATCATGGTATATAGCCCAAAAGTATAATCATGGCTTATAGCCCAACATTTCCATGTGTATATAGGACCAAAAAGTACATCGTATCTGCAGTACATACCCGAAAGTAATCATCCCTAAGGTTCATTTTCTCATCCATTAGAATTTAGGTGATTTCTCCAGTTCCCACCCAATGAATGATGCATAAGCATATAACATGTGATATGGGTATGAAGATTTATATATAAATATGAAGATGTATAAGAATTTGTGAACATCATGGCAATTTCATACATAGGCATTTTATCAACAATTCATAATTATGTTTCTTCAAGGCATTAATACTCGTATACCATCAACACATGCTAATTAAACCATTAGACAATTATTTTAATCCACATATATCATAAATTCATTATAATATGGCATGATATTTTGTTGAAAATTTTAAATTTCGTTTTTTAAGCTTTTTTTTAAGGGCATTGTCTTATGAAAACAACTAATAGATTACCAACCTCAAATCATGTTATAACTCATGTTCTATAACATTTAGCATGGTATTTGGTCTCATAAAATATGAATAATGAAACATATCATATTACTGTAGCACAATAGGAAACCATAATTACACTTGTAACTGCATAAACATACATTAAAGTGACAAAAACTTCACGAATATCAAACTATTCTATTGCGTTTGTTTCACCAAAAATCAAATATTGAGTTTTAAATTTTTTAAGATTTGTACGTAACCTATTTGATATGTCATGAACAACGTTCTAGTTTTAAGTTTTTGGATATTTTAGCGAGAAGGCCCCTATTTTGGTAAATCAAAATCGTGTGTCGGGTCTGAACTAAAACTTAGTTTTTGGCAGAACAGTCCACTACGTTTATAAAAATAAAAATGGGCATATACACTTAAGATAAAGTTCTCAAAAAAAAATGGTAACAAAAATGGGCATATACACTTAAGATAAAGTTCTCAAAAAAAAATTGGTAACAGAGCCATGTCTTATGAAACTTCGAGATTTGATCTTCTTCAAAAATGTTTAAAAATATATTTATTATAAAAATAATACCATGAGGTGTCCAGATTTGACACTTTTTCTTAAAAATACCTTATCTTCCTCATTTTAAAATATTTTTGGGTGATTCCAGTGGGATTAGAACCCTAAAACATAGGACTAGTTTTTTTCACTAGTTTCACTCAAAAATTATGTCGGTACAAAAAATGGTGGCCAAATGATTTTTTTTTTTATCAGTAAAGATAATAGTGTATTGATAATGTGGAAACGGGTACATGAAGAAGATTGAGGGGTCACCGGAATAACCGCAACAAACACTAACTCTACAGCACCATAAGCACCACACAGTAAGACACTATACCACTAGATACTCAACTAAAACGACTACAAACTAAGCTATGACACTTTCAGAACTAAGGCACACTTGGGCACTAATAGCAGCTAAGGGAAACATCAAACACAAAAGCAGCATCGAGGGGATGCTAGCAGATGCTCATCAGAAATCACAATAGCTGCGAATCAAGATGCCAGCAGCACGCCCGAACTCCAAGACACCATCCGAGAAATGTCAAATCGAAGTGAACACCAAAGAAACTGCGACATCAGCAGCAAAACATGGAAGAGGCAGCATAAGTGTTTAGCATCCCTTGCCCCTATAAGTACTTGAAATATCAATAACTTGTAGCAACAGCTTGAGGATATCATATCACACTTCATGGCGTAACCAGACCACTGAGGTTAGGCAAAGCCGAGACTCAAAAGTGCGTAAAAAGCCACACTCAAAAGAATGACAAAAGCCACCAGTCTGCAATTGCTTCAAGACCATAAATATACTCCAAAAGCAGCAAAACAACTAACCAAAAGGCCGATCCTACTCCAAACCAAGCTACCAAAACCACCTCAACCAGCTAGCTGACCCCTTTACAATTTTAAATGGAAATGTCACTAACTCTAGCCAGTTGACCCCTCTACGATTTCAAATGGAAATGCCATTAACTCAAATGGAAATGCCGCGAAAGCAGGTTTTAGACCTCACCCACACCCCTGAATAAGAGATCGTCAGCCTCCTCTAAGACATAAACCTCTTAATAGATTCTTCCTCGATGCCTTCAAAACTTATTCCCAGTTTTTTATTCACTTCCAAGGTAAAGTGAGCTTCCTTTAGTAAGGCCCTGTTCCTGTTTGTTATTTCCTGCGTGCCTATAGAGGAATTATCATCTTGCATGATAGACTTTTCCTGTTCTTTCATCTTCTTCCTCATAGACATGGAGCACCTATACTGCACATTAACCATACCAGCTCTTGGAGAAGTTTTTTCTTCTTTTTCCTACTACTTTTATGACACATCTGATTCAAGTAGCTTTCCGAGGCCTCGGGGCATGTTTCAGATTCAGGTTCCACATGCTTCTCCGAACCAGACTCCTCCCTAGGTATCTCTCCTAATCTTGCTACTATTGGGATTCCCTTAGAAAACTCGGGCTCTGCATTGCTTGTTGACTCCCTTACTTGGCTTAGAAATGCAAGCTTATGTGACTTAACTGCTTCCATAGAACTCGATCCCGTCTTCTCCCTCCTCCAGCTAGCTACACCATGGTTGGGCACCTCCCCCTTCAATGGCGACACAGGGCCATGGACCCTGAATTCTTCTCCCTGATTAAGAAAGGATGCCCCATCTGTTTTGACCCCAACCCCGTAATGCATATCAAGAAACACCTATTCTACACATCTAATGGGAAACAAAATATCATTGACCTTAAGCTGGCTACATAGATGAATAGGATCATCCTTTTCTGAGGCTACCATGATCCTGCCCCACTCAAGGAAACTCCTGTCTAAAGTGTGCTTGTCAACCTCGATAACTTCCCCCAGAAGACCTCCAATTTGGAGGAAGGTTTGCTCCGTCCATGCATTAAGAGGGACACCGAACACTCTAATCCAAGCCTTTCTCGAATGGTTGGCTTCTCGGTAATTCCAGTCATGCACAGCTTCAAACCATTGTGCTAACCAATCTCTGTTCTCAGAAATGAATGACTGTTTTGCTTCTTGGTTCTGAAATTGAAGAATCACTTTAGGGCCTCCAAGAGGCTTTATACTGATATCCTTCACTCCATCTGATTTCATGTTATCTTGTATAGATGACGTACTTTTTATGTCTTTAACGATGGCTACAGCGCAGCTCCTGTTCCATTCATCATCTACATCCGTTGCCTCAATGATTGAGTTTAAGTGAGACTTGGGCAACTTGGATTTGTTTATCTGGCCTCGTGTGTGCGCATCCTTGGCTTCAACAATCGGTGACCTAAAGCCTCCCTGTCTTCCCTCCTCAAGGGCATGATCCCTATATTGCTCTCTTAACCCCTTACCATCTCCAGAAGATCTCTGTCATGCCTTTCTGACCACAAGCTTTTTATCCAACAACCAAACTTCATTGTAGGTATTAATGACTTGATCTGCAGTTCTCTCATCAAAGAATCTAACAAAGCCAAATCTAGAGTTGGTATATTTTCTTCTCTTAACTGGGAGGAAAGCTTCGGTAGCATTTCCACAATGGTGAAACAAGTTTTTGAGCCAAGCTTTATACATATGATCTGGCAACTGGTCTACAAATACAGAGAACATACCTTTGCGAGGTTTACCCTTGATTGCCGTAGGCTCCTTGCCCCTGTTGATCACGACCCTCCTAGCAAAAGGACTCGGATCTACCCCTGCTTCCCGTTCACCACAAGCAGAGCAGTGTACAGATCTAAAACCCTCATCCAGAACCGCATCCTTGCCAGATGAAACGACCTGGGCAAAGGACCGGGTGCCGAAGCCGATCCTGGTAGCTCCTGTGGACTCATCGATCCCGCTGGAGGCAGACTCTGTTCCTCTGGACGCGAACTGAGCTTCTCCTTCTTGACGAGAAAAAGACCCCGTCGCTCCTTCGAATCCACTCTCACCTTTGCCTCTGAACTCGAACCCCCCGAGCCATGCTCAATTGGTGCACAAGCTCCTTCGATGATATCAAAAAATCCTACCTTCGATTTCCCATAAGCGATATTCCTCCTTCGATTACAGCTTGAATCTCTCACCCTGACATTGGGGACATCGGGCCCCTCAGAATACTCTCCGATGTTAACCCTAGGAGCATCATGCGAGATCCCAATCTCCTTGGATCTATCTCCCCCAGCCAACGGCATTCTCTCCCTAGCGCAAACCCTAGACCAATTTGAATTTTTTCCCCAAATGGGAAAGCTAGAGAGAGACGCTCTCATGTGAACAGGTTAAGAGAAATCTATTTATTATCTCATTTTGTGGCCAAATGATGTTGCTGGTCTAAAATAAGTTTTGGACCAGATTGGTGAACAAAATTCTAAAAAAAAAATCAAGGAGATGGAGTTGAGCTTCACCAAATCATACATGCTTCATGTTTTGTGATTTTTTCGCTAAGTTTGTAAAATACTATTTTAATAGATGAATATATGGTAGGCTTGTCGTGGAATATTGATTTAGTTGGATTATGATTTGAGTTAGATCAGTAGAATTTTCTAGAGTTTTCTTTTGGGCTTCATCCCATAGCGGTCATGCACAGGTGAAGACGAAGAGTTTGCTAGACAGAATAATTTAACAGGGCATCACGATGTTGGTTCTGTATGGCGAAGACTAATTTTTAAGCTGCCTTAGTGCTATTTTCTTATCATGTAACAGTTAGCTCATTTATCTTTCTACATTAGGTTTTGATAACTTTTGGTTGCATGACTGTAATCGTAACCTGTATGGCAATTGTTAAATGAAAACAGCATGTTCATGGATGTATTATTTAGATTTTAACTGTAATTTTGACTCGTTAGCACAATCCCTATTATTATATGTATGTCATAGCGTACATGAGAATTTGAGTGTTACATGGTGGCAGCAAAAAAGAGGAGTGCATTGGCAATGATGAGCTTTAGAGTCGGCTGTCTAGATCCGTGTGGTTAGCGGTGATGGAAGAGGAGGATGAGAAGAAGAAGGAGGAACAATGACAACGGTAAGATCTGATTGAGGCAATAATGACTGGATTGAAGGGGTGGTGGTCAGTAGTCGGTGGTGTTGTTTCATAGGAGAAGAAAGGACGATGGCTAATGGTGTTGTTTTCTTGAAGGAATGATGTCAGTGGCGATAAGTGTACTGTTTCTAGAGGCAAAGAACATGCACAATGCATTATGTTAGATCGACGTTTACATCTGCCGCAACAACGACAAGGAGGAGAACATGAGTGTAAAGGAGGTTGGTGCTGATTTTAGAATGTCTAGTCTGACGAGAGAGAGAGAGAGAGAGAGAGAGAGAGAGAGAGAGAGAGATTTTAGAAGGTCAGGGTATTTCGTTTGTGATAAAGGTTTCAGTCAAAGAGTAAATATTTTTAGAATAATATTTAAAATCCAAAAATAAAGCCTAAAATAGTAAATCTTCTCATAAGACTAAATCTCTTGTATCTTCTTAATATAGGATTAATCCTCAATTAACTCCTAAAAATTGAGAAAATTAGGTTTTAGTCATGTTTTTAATATATTTAATAGATTTAGTCCTAACATAAGATATTTAATGGCTTTAGTCCTACACAAACCATATTACCATTGCTCATTACCAAAATACCCCTTTCTTAAGCGGCAAATCAATTTTCAAAGCCTCGTGAATCCCGCACAAAACTTCTGGAACATTTACACATGATTTTGCCATATCTCTTCGATCATGGAGCGCGTTCCATTCTGGTAGTTCGACAAAGTGGAGAATCTGCAAAATTAAAGCAAAAGAGACCCACTGTGTATTATTTTGATAGTGGTTCTGAAATCGACGAGGGTGAAGTTCCATTGACGTCGATTTTGATTAATTAAAGGTATGCGGGATGACATATATACACATATATCATATATATAAGTTGGAAAGTCTTATTTAGAGTTAGGTATGGTCGTTGATTCAAATGGTAAATTAGTTTTTATTTGGTTTGTTATATATCAATTTCAATGCAGTTATGTGTTTCATAGTCTTGGTTCTAGCATGTAGCACTCATGCAGTGTATCAGTGATACATTACCATTGTATCAACAAGCGATCTTCAATCTTCAATATGTGATCAATTTTCAATCTTCAATCCGTTACTGATCAATATGATACTCTGTGATCAATCTGTATATAACTGTGATCAATCTTCAATCTTAGTTTTTTTCATAATCAACGACCATATCAGTTGAAGATTGACGATTGCGAAAATTCTGAATTTACCATAAATCGCAAATTCTGTTTTGGAATGACAGTGGTCTGTAACGGGAATGCATATCCCATATAATAAGGAATTTGAGGGCAAATATGACATTAAAAAGTAATATAATATGCTATAGGACTAAAACTATTATAAAAAAACTGTTGGGACTAAATTTAGTATGGACTTCAAAAAAAGGACTAAATCCCTAATAATCATTCAAATTACTCATAATACATGGGTGCAAAATTGTTTTTGGCACCCTTAAACTATCTTGATTGGGTTTTAGTGCCTAATGATATACAAAGGACATTTGAAGGGTGGTTAAGTTTTTTTTTTTTTTTAATGGTAAGGGTGGTTAAGTTATGAATCATAAATAAGAGTGAAATGGTGCTTTATTGAACCTTTGTATATGTAGTAACCCCTTTATATTTAAATAACCTTATAAGGATTAAATTAAAATTAAGTAATTTTAATCTGAAATAAAATTCAAGAATAATCCTAATTTCATTTATAAATAAATAAATTACAAATATTATTCTTCAAAAAATTTTACCACCTAAAGTTTTGTTATTTGAATAATAAGCTTATGAGAATCACTTTTTAGTATACATAAACCAATTAAAAAAAAAAAAAGAGGTGCGAGCAATGTTGCAAGCCCATGAGAGAATGGATAAGCTATCCATGTCTGGTGGATAATCACCAGCTGCCAAAGGCGGCTCTTTTACTTCTGTAAGTGAATTTTCGTACTTAATGAATGAAATTGGATATTTTAAATTAAATTCCCAATCTACGTAAAAGCATCATTTCTAAAGACGCTTTTCTTATAAATTCTGTTCCAAAAAAACTTGAGTTTTTATTTTTATGATATGTAAAGAAAGCGTCATTACAAAAGATGATTGTTAATTTTATTCATAAATTGACATTTCGAAAAATACTTTCAATTTTTAAAAAAATTTATAGAGAACGTTATTCTCAAAGATGCTTTTCAAAGATAGTATTATTTGAAAAAATGCTTTTGTTTGTTTTTAATTTTTGCATAGAAAGCGTCATTCGAAAAGATGTTTTCCTTCCTTTTTAATTTTTACATAGAAAGCGTCATTTGAAAAGATACTTTCCATCCATATTTATTTTTCTATAGAAAACATCATTGTGAAAGAGTATTTCCTTTTTAAAAAAATTCATTCACAAATTATCATTTATAAACTACATTTTCATAGTGAGGCTTTCATTTACAACCCAACATTCACTTTCTCTGTCCAAAAAGCGAACCATCTTTCTTTGCCCACCGTGCTGCTCACTATCGTAGATCATCATGTCATCCTCTTCCATCGCCTCGTCGCTTCCATCGCACCTCTCCGTCACTTCCATCATCCTCCACCTCTGTTCGCGCTGCACCGCTTCAACCGTTGTCGTTCACCACATTGAGCGTCGATGTTTT
>JAULLG010283799.1:0-12046 GCA_035668355.1 Sarracenia leucophylla
TTACGGCTTCATCATCACCCGAGGTGGAGGAAGGGACTTAGCCACTCATGGTTGGGCAGAGCTCCATCGTCAAGTTGATGTCGATCATCATTAGCAGCTCCCCGGCGAGGTTCGGACCTTCCAGAGGTGACTTAGCCCGAGTGGTCGAAACTACTAACTACTACTAAAAGGAAAAGATGATTCAATTTAGAAGGATTGAATGTATAAAATGGTTGTACAAGGGTCCTATTTATAGTTTTTAGAGCTTTAAAATTAACAACTTCTGACATGAGGCATCCGGACGGTAAGTGTCTGGCGTCCTAACGGAATTGTGTGTTGGCCACGTAAGTTTCCTGATCTGGTAGTGTCGGGACAATGGGGGACTGGCATCCGGACGGGGCTTGCTTGGGCGCCACGTCAGTTTCTAATTTTGGAGTTTCCATTTTTGGTTTGATCAGTCGTCGAGACGGTCGATGAAATGGCATCGCGACGGTGACTACGTTGGGACGGTGAAGGAGTGGCGTCGGTGGAGCATCAGGATGGTGGATGAGTAGCGTCCGGACAGTCAATGCAGGTTCTGTTGGTCTTTGTTTGGTTGTGTTGATTTTGTTGCTAAAAGTGGATGTTTTGTGGATGTTTTGCGGCATTCCTCCAATTCATGTCCTATACATGAAAATAATACAAAAACTTATATTAGACAACAAAAAGGAACAAACTCGGTGTAAATTAACGGGTTTAAATCGTCACTTTTGAGTGCCGATCAATGTCTTTCTTCACTCCTGAGGGAGTTTATCTTTCTCTTACGGGCGATTGGGACGATGGTTTAGTACCTTCACCCCTTCATGCACTAGACGGCGGTGACCTCAACGTTCTTCTTTCGATCTTGCTTATCAGTGATGATTATTCTACTCTTGTGGAGTATCCTCTTGTTCTTGAGGAGTTCCTTGATGTCTTTCCTCAGGACCTGTTCGAGTTGCCACCTCGGCGGGAGGTAGAGTTCGCTATAGCTCTTATTATGGAGACAGCCTTCATATCTATTCCTTCGTTTCATTTTGTTCCCGGAGAGTTGGTGGAGCTAAAGGCCCAGCTTCAGGAGCTTCAGGAGAAGGGTTTCATATGCCCTAGTGTTTCACCGAGGGGAGTGTCAGCTTTATTTGCTAAGAAGAATGACGGATCTTTGCGCCTGTGCATTGATTATAGGAAGCTTAACCAGGTGATGGTTAAGAATGAGTATCCCATGCCACGAATTGATGATCTCTTCGACCAGTTAAGGGGCACTTGATATTTCTCAAAGATAGACTTACGTTTGGGTTATCATCAAGTGCGAGTCAGGGAGGACGATATTTCAAAGACGGCTTTCCGGACACGCTACAGTCATTTTGAGTTCTTAGTGATGCCCTTCGAGTCGATGAAAGTGCCAGCAACGTTCATGAATCTCATAAACCACATCTATCACCAGTATCTTGATCAGTTCGTCATTGTGTTCATTGACGACATCTTGATTCATTCTTCTGAGGAGGAAGAGCATGAGGAGCATCTGAGGATCTCCTTACAGTTGTTATGGGAGCACTGTTTGTACGACAAATTCGATAAGTGCGAGTTTTGGCTTTAAGAGGTGAGATTTCTTGGCCACGTAGTTTCGGTAGGAGGAGTAGTTGTGGATCCCTCCAAGATTGAGGTTGTGATGGAGTGGGAATGATCGAGGAATGTGTTCGATATTTGGAGTTTCCTAGGCCTTACAGGTTACTACTGGCAGTTTGTAGAGGACTTATCTCATTTAGCAGTGCCTATGACTCGTCTTACCCGAAAGGGTAGTTTATCTAGAGCGATGAGTACGAGTCTGTTTTCTAGCAGTTGAAGACGTAGTTGACTAGCACTCCTATCTTGGTTGTCTTGGAGTGGGGACTTGGTTATTCCGTCTACTGTGATGCATCCTTCGAAGGTTTGGGTTGCGTGTTGATGCAGCTCGGTAAGGTTGTAGCTTATGGTTCTCGTCAGCTAAAGATTCCCGAGAGGAACTACCTAACTCATGATTTGGAGTTGGCGACAGTGGTTTTCGCATTGAAGCTGTGGAGGCATTATCTTTATGGTGAGCACTTCGAGGTCTTCTCGGATCACAAGAGTTTGTGCTATCTTTTCTCACAGAAGTATCTCAACCTTTGACAGCAGCGTTGGATGGATTTCCTTAGTGACTACGACATTGATTTGTAGTATAATCCAAAGAAGGCCAACGTAGTGGCCGACGCCCTCAGTCGGAAGTCCTTTGACTTGCTTACAGGCATTACGGTTCGGGAGTGCGGTATGATGGAGGAGCTCGACGCCTTCGATCTTCAACTCAGCAGATCTGACGTAGGGGCCACGTTTTTTTCAATCGTGACAATCAACTCTTCTTAGTCATGTCATTGACACGCAATAGTCTGGCGTGGAGAGTCGGGACTACCAATATCGAATTTTATCAAGCAATGACACAAGCAGGTTGACTATTCACTCCAACCAGAGTGTGAGGTTGGGAGACATGATCTTCATACTGGAGTCATACCAAAATGGCGTGCTTCATGAGTTCCATCATGCTAGGCTTGCGGTGCATTCAGGCGGCACCAAGATGTACCACTATTTACGTAGGCAATTTTTGTGGAGGGGTATGAAGAGGGTTGTAGCTTCGTTCGTGTCGTGTTTACTTACTTGTCAGTAAGTAAAGGCCAAACATCCGAGACCTGCAGGCATGTTATAGCCCTTACCAGTATCTGAGTGGAAGTTGGAGCACATCATGATGGAGTTTTTTACATGACTTCTTATCTTCTTAAGGAAGTATGATACGGTTTGGGTAGTGGTAGATCAGTTAACCAAGTCTGCTCACTTTCTTCCTATCCAGCTTACTTATTCAATGGACCAATTGAGTAGATTGTATCTCTCTGAGATCGTTCGTCTGCATGGAGTTCTAGTCTCCATTATTTTTGATCGCGACCCTCGCTTTGCTTCACATCTTTGGCAGAGCTTACCGTCAGCATTTGGTTCTAATGTTCTGATGAGTACCGCTTTTCATCCATAGACGGATGTCTAGTCAGAACATACTATACAGATTCTAGAGGATATGCTACGAGCTTACATTCTTGATTTCTGTGGATCGTGGGAAGATCATCTACCACTTGTGGAGTTTGCGTGCAATAACAACTATCATACGAGTACGGGGATGGCACCTTTTGAGGCATTGTATGGTAGACCATGTAGGTCACCCGTGTGTTAGGCGGAGGTAGGTGAGAGGACTATCATGGGACCCGACTTGGTTCAGGAAACTCTAGAGAAGGTAGCCTTTATTCGTAGATGTCTTATTACTGCTCAGAGTCATCAAAAGAGCTATACCAACCGACGACTGAGACCCCTTGAATTTAAAATGGGAGATCATGTTTTCCTAAGGGTTTCAACTCACAAAGGCCTTTTGAGGTTTGGGAAACGCGGGAAGTTATCCCCAAGTTATGTTAGACCGTTTCAGATTGAGGAGAGGGTAGGGAAGGTTACGTATAGGCTTTCCTTGCCTCTTAGTTTAACATTCGTGCACAACGTGTTCCACGTATCCATGCTAAGGAAGTACCAGCCTGATCCATCTCATACCATTGACTGGTCAAAGTTAGAGGTTGACGAAGATTGCACTTACGAGGAAAGACCGTTGTGAATTCTTAATACATGGGAGCAGGTCCTTCTGGGTAAGACCATACCTCTTGTGAAAGTCTTGTGGTTTCATCACGGTGCGAAGAATGCCACTTGGGAGCGCGAGGATGAGGTTAGTTTCAGGCACCCAGAGTTGTTCTCTTCTTAAGTCAGGTTTGATTTCAGGGACAAAATCATTTTTAAAGGGTTACGTTATGAGGGTCTGACCCTCGTTTATACATTTGCATACGTTCTACATTCAGTTTGGAGGTTCAATTTTCTAACTTAAAGTACTTGTTCGTTGATCGTATTTTATATTTGGATTCGTTCCTCGTGGGTTCCTAGTTTAAGCCTTTCACGGTTTTGAGGGTTAGGTTTTTATGTGTTATCCGGGAAGGTTTTGTGACATTTGGACCGAAACTCGAATCTTTTTGCACCGTTTTTCAAGCCTCAGCCCCAGCTGATGGTCGCTCGAGCGACCTGGAGACCACTCGAGTGATCCCCTTTAATTAAGCCTTTAAAGCCTACGGGTTTGTTTAGTTTTTTGGTATTATTTTCTTAAGTCTTTTGCTCTCTCTTCTCTCTAGAACATTGATGGTGGAGCTAGGGATTGTTTTCATGGTTCGTGAGGCTTTGGCTTGGATTCCGAAACCATAGGCTTGATCAGAAGAACAAGGGCTACACGTTCACCAGATTTATTTCTGTTTTCTCCATTTCGAACCACCGTGGTTTTGGTATTTTCCTACTTGGACCGTCTTAGGAGGTAGGAATCAACTTACTCTTGAAATTTTCATGTTATATGTAAGGTTAATTTCTAGTATTTGTGGTAAAAATGCTAGATTTTGTGTTTTTCTCGCTTATATAGTATACTGCGAGACCCGAGGCTTAGGGTTTTCGAAAATTCTTTAGTTATTCTTGATGCTTATCATGTCATGAACAATCGTATCTTTTTAATTTTTGATTAACATGCTTATTGCTCAAAACATGTACAATGCGAAATTCGCAGATATTGGCTTTTAACAGGCTTAAAAAATCGATTTTCAAAAAGTGTTGTCTTTTCTTGTATATGTACCAAGATTGTTGCTTGTTGGTGTTTTCGGTTCATAAAATGGACATCCGTAGCAACAAACATGTAAAAAATGCTTGGGGTGAGTTTTGGCCAAGAAGAGGGTTTTTGAGGAAAACAAACTTTCGAGTGGTTTTTCCTAAAAACTGGTTAGTTTTTCATGAAACCGGTGAGGAAGGGGTCTTACGGTTCAAATTGGGACTTTTTGGAATCTTAAACGATTTTCAGGTGGGTGGAAACTTAACTGAATCAGACGTTGAATCATAACTCTTTACATCAAACTGGACTTGGCAACTTTTCAAACTTGGTTTTGAATCACAATTCTCCTAATTCATACTTACATTAGGAGTTACAATTATTGCAACTCATTTGAATACATGATAGTTACGGATTAGGCATTTATTCTTATTATCACTATAATTGTGTTTATTGTATAGATATACATCGATGGTTTATATATATCATTGATAGTTGTTACTGGAATATCATTGGATACATTATGTCATTGATAGTTATTGTAACACAATGATTCTTGTTATACTTTTGTGGTTATTGCAGTACCTATGGTTTACATATTGCTTGGTTATTGTGAAGCACCTTGGCTTCTGATGTAGTTTTAGTGATAGGGATTCTAGAAGGTCTACCTCAGGAATTGTGGTTTCTTTGGGAAAGCACATTGAGAGGAGGTCTTGTCTTATCCGAGAGACTGTATAATGTAGAGACGTTGTGGTTTGCATGATTGCATCTATGGATAGCCTAGTGGATCCTTTTACCCATGTAAAAGTGTTAAGTATCACATGTATTCCAACATGACTTTGAGTATAAGTGGGAGATTGTTATGATTGTATACTTAAAAGCCATGCTTTCATGTATTTTATTCTTTGAACCCTAGTATATTAATGAGAAACATTCGAGATGTTATTACATGTATAGTTTCATATTTATTGTATTTGTGATGAATGAATGTATTATCCATATGTTATGTCCAGTATTTGACTCGGTGCATAAAGAGCAGAAGATCGGGTCAAAGGTTCTAACAGAATATACAGGTAGGCCCACAAATGCAATGGACCCGGACAATCCATTGGTACGATTAGAGCATATCATTATAGTAGTTGGTCTTGGCTAGGTCAAATGGCTTGAATTCAGGTTTGGGAATTCGATGTTCGAGCTCGATGTGTTAGTACACTAGGAGTGTATTCAGTGGGATAGACATGATGATCAATTCTATACAGACTACATGAATTGATCGACATCCTATATGATCATGTATTACATGAACTCTTAATCATGTTCAGATAATGCACAGTATTTTGAGTCACCAATGGCTAAGATCTTGATATTGAGATCAATAGCACCGGTGGGTTGGGTAATATCATTGTTTGTTCAATGGTTGGTAATCATCTGACAGAAACCATGTCTACATTAGGTTGAGGAGCTCCCTTTCGTGTGCTTGGCTTATGGGTTTGACTATGACAAAATCTTGCAAGTGGATCATTCGATCCGACATATTCAAAAGGTTAAGCAACGGGGTTACGGGGATAAGAGGATAATTAAACTGGGTTGTTAGTAACCTAATTTAATTATCGGGAATCTATATATTAAACGTGGGGAGACCTCGGTGCAATTGATAATTAGAAACTCGAGACGCAATTCAAGTTAGGGCCAGGAGTTCAATAAAGACCATTAGTGGAATAAGTCTTGGTTCGTGCGAGAAAGGATTTAACTCGGAGGTTGAGTTAGAGATATTCAGATTTTCCGTATGGTTAGCCCGAGTCCTATACTTCCTTGTGATTCCCCACGCATCCCATTATATGCATGGTTATATTTATTATTGGTTTTGGATATGGATTAATTTAATTTGATTGTCGATTTTACCGCCAGGACAATCATGGAATGAAATTAATTCATCGGGGCATAAATGGAATTTTGCACACTAAGGAGACACTTCCATAGTGGCCAGCCTGAGACAGGTTTTGGTGAAGTTATTTTTGTCTCAATCTCTTATTTCCATAATGCATATGGAAAATAAGGAATGGGGAATAAAAATACATGGAATTGATATATTAAGATATTTCAAGATATATTAATCTTCTCCTCTCTATCACCCCATATCTTGTCACCCCCACTCATATTTTAGGATATTTTCTTGCAATATTGAGAGAACTTGTGTGATAGAAACCAAAGAAGAAAATACACATCCAGTTCGGTGCCCACTCACCGAAATTATCTCGTGCGTCGGGTCATACATGAGAAGATCAAAAGGTTATCTCGGATTGTTGGTGGATATTCAATAAGCTATTTTGACAAGTTTCTTCAAGGTATAAACTAATTAAAATAAGTATGTCATTATCGTCTTTCATGAAAATCACGAAAACGACATTTTATGGTCATGTCGTCGATTCTTCCACTGCACAGCTCCAACACTATAATGGGTCACAAACATCGTGCCCGAGCCCAAGAAAGTTTGGAAGATCCGAGTTTGTGTAGATTTATTAGACCTAAAATGGGCCAGTCCGAAAGATGACTTTTCTCTCCCTCACATAGATGTATTGATAGATAACACTACTAGGAACGCACTCCTCTCTTTCATGGACAGCTTCTCAAGGTGTAATCAGATATTAATGGTGCCAGAAGATTGAGAAAAGATAACCTTTATGACACACTGCAGAACATACTGCTACAAGGTGATGCCCTTCAAACTTAAGAATGCGGGTGTGACCTATCAAAGGGCTATAATAGCACTACTACATGATATTATACATCGAGATATAGAAGTCTATGCGGATGACATGATAGTGAAGTTGAAAACACGAGATGGACACCTCGTAGCATTCAGGAAATGCTTTGAATGGATGAGGAAGTATCAGATGTGTTTCAATCTGCATAAATTACCTTCAGAGTAACGACATTAAAATGCTCAGGTTCATGATCACGCGATGATGAATCGAGGTGGATCCATCCAAACTCAAAGACAATTTCTAGATGTCCCCCTTGAAGACTAAAAAGGATGTCACGAGTTTCCTAGCGAAAATCCAATTCATTAGTCTGTTTCATTACTATGCTAGAAATAACATGTGAACCACTTTTCTGGCTCCTACAAAAAAGGACCAAGTTTCATTGCAATGAGGTGCATGCTCACCCAAGAAGATGAAGCGAAAGTGGAAAGAGTAGTCTATTACCTCAGTAAAAGGATGACTGAATATGAGTTGCGATATACACCACTAGAAAAGACTTGTTGGGTCTTAGTTTTGGCATCCAAAAAATTACGCCATTATATGCTATCCTACCAAGTCATCCTGATTTCTCGAATGGACCCTCTCAAATATCTATTTGAGAAACCAACTTTAATGAGTAAGTTAGCTCGATGATTACTAATGTTACCGGAATTTGATTTGTGATATGTCACAAGGAAGTCTGTGAAAGGAAGGGCAGTAGCGGAATTCCAGGCTAACCACCTTATCAAAGTCGATGATGAATTGGAGTTTGAATTTCCTGATGAACATGTGTAAAGATTCAGAAAAGATTAATGGATTTTGTACTTCGACGAGGCCTCAAATCTGTACAAATATAGGATAGGAATACTGCTGCTCACACCCAATGACTCCCACATTTCCGTTGTCATACAAGCTTAATTTGGAAGTCACCAACAATCAAGTCGAGTACAAGGATTTATGTAATGAGTCGACCCTATTTCATTTATTATTATCTTGGGACAACGCCGTTTGATGAGTTTGGTGAACCGGGAGTGGTGGAGTCATTGACCGTTTCAAAGGAATTAAAGTTTCAAAGAAATTAAAGTTTAATATCAATTTGGGTACAATGATCATGCCGTTTGATTTGCAACCTTTGATTAATTATTCTGGAGTGTCGGGTGAAGTTTGGTGTCATTTGGATCGGAAACGTGGCTTCATTTTTAAAATTTTTGACTGGACCAAATAGTTGGGTTTGCTCGAGTGGACGCCTGGCCACTCGAGCAGCCTCCTTCGGGATAGATTGGTTTAAAATGTGTTTCAAGTCACGTTTTGAGGTATTTCTTGCATCCTCTCTCTCTCTCTCTCTAACATCTGATGTGGAGACATGGTGGCGGCTATGGTTTGGAGAATGCATTTGGAGTGATTATAGAGCCTTGTTTGGATAAGTTATCTCGATTCTTTCATGAGATTATTGATCTTTATCCTCATTTCCATGTTTTCACCGAACCTAACCTTGTTCAAGGAATTCGTTGAGATTTGGAGGATGAATATGGACTGATTTGGGGCTTATTCTTCACTAATAGAGTAGGATTTATCCTAAATTTTGAATAAATTGTGTGTTATGTGATGATTTTGGGGGTTGTGTTGGGTTTTGATTGAAAACCCTTGATACCTAGAGTTAGATCTGAAAATTGGAAACCCTAAGTGTATGGAACTCTATGTTTGGTTAGTTTTTATCTATGTGGTTGATGTTTGAAGCAAACTTATCTTGCTAATGTGATAAGAACTATAAATTGGTGAAAATCTTGTATTAGTATTTTTGATGGATTTTGAAAAAAAAAATATAGAATTTGAGGATTTTAATTTCTAAGCCCTAAAATATTAAATTGGTAATTGAGGTAGGCAATTGGCATCCCTAATGATCTTATTACTTGAGGTTTTTGAGGAATTCCCCAGAGGTTGAGCTTGCTGAATTTTGGCAAAGTCGTAGTACTTATGCAAGTTAGGGTATGTGAGAGGGCCTTTGGTGATTTAGGTCACCTATTTGGCATATTGATGCTTGTGGGGGAGTTACAATTATAATTGGGTGTCATTCACTTAATTTGGGTGAAATCCACATTTATCGATGATATGGGATTTTGACTAGGTGTTGGTGTGCTTGTATGTGTGAGCGTAGTGGAAGGTTAATTGGTGACTTGGGCCACCTAATTGATAAGTTTGTGTATTGCGAATGGTTAAAATCTTTATCGTGTGTGATTCTCTTATTTGGGGTTGAGAACCATAAGTGTTGACGACGTTGAGATTTTGGCTAAGTATAGATGCCCACTAGTGCTTAATAGATAAGTGTGGGTGAACGAGTCGAATGATGGTGAATACCACTTTTTGACATAAACATGTGTATAGAGGCATGAAGCCCTGATGCTTAGGTGGGGTTTGAAGCCTTAGTCTAAGGACTTCGTAGGTTGGTGAGACCTGAAGCTTAAAATTCCTAACTTATAGCTTATGGTTTGTAATTCATAAAGCTTGTAGCTTGTAGTCTATGGCATTGAGGTGTAGTCCATTGTTTTAGGACTTAAGGCTATTGATTTGTGGATTTAAAATTCTGGCATGTGACCCGTTGTTTGAAGTTTATGGGGGTTGTAAACCTATGGTTAGTATCTTGTGGTTCACGGCTTGTAGCATCTAGCTTGTAGCTTATGGCTTATGATTGGTAGTTTGGGGCTTGTAACCTCACACTCATAGTTTGTGGTTTGTGGTTAGTATTTTATGGCTTACAACTTATAGCTCGATGTTTGTGGTTAGTAGCTTATAACATGTGGCTTGTAGATTGTGGGTCGTGATTTGTGGTTCGAGACATAAGCCTTGTGACCTGACGTTTGGTGTGTGACATCATTATTGTGTGTTGAGCTCCTATTGTTTGACACTTCATCAGTATTAATATTTTTAGAGTGTGTTGGACACTTCCAAGTACTTGTAATGGACGAGGAGCACTGGTTTGTGTAACCCTTGGTGAGGAGTTAGTAGTACCCCTTAATGGGTTGTTGCTTGTGCTTATATATTTGTTGTCGTGAAAGGGATAGAGAGAATCCTTGGACATGATCTAGGTATGCTATTAGACGATAGTTAGAACACTCTAGTTCTTAAAATTGTGCGCGTTCCTGATAGTGATTGGAGGACCCTTGACGAGGTGACGTATAGTTACCCCATGACGCGTGTAGCGATGTGTGGTTGCCTTAGTGGTACGTGTGGTGACGTACGATTGCCCTAGTGACCTATATGATGATGTGTCGTTTTCATTGTGACATGTGTAGCGATACTTAGTTACGGTAGTGACCTACATGGTAGTGCATAATCTCTACTATGATGTATGTGGCAACGCCTAGTAGCCGTAGTGGCTTATGTGGTGAGGCCTAGTTGCCGTAGTGGCTTATGCGGTGGATGTGGTGACATGTAGCTATCATTGTGATTTGTGGGGCAATGCTAGTTACTCTAGTGATGTGTGAGGTAACGCGTACTTACAGCCATGAGGAATGAGGTGACATATAGCTATCATATATCGTGTGGGGTGACGTGTAGCTATCGTTTTGACGTATGCATTGACTTGCAGTTACCGTTGTGATGTATTATGCTGGCATAGGCTTTTCCCTCGTTCGTGATTTGTTGCTATACGTTTGTGTCATATTACTTATGTTATATGGTTATAGATATTATAGCCATTGATGGACATGATTGCATGTTATGTGGATAGGCTTAGGCATATCCTTGAGGCCGAGTTTAATTATGCAATGATGATATAATCTTGCGTTGCATGTGATATAATGCCCTCGACTCGGAGACATTAAACAACATGTATAAACATAACCAACGGCGTAAACTTCAATTTAAAGCCTCTTTGGTTTGTAAAAACATTACCCTTAGAAAGTAATTAAAAATATCTCGTTGGGTTTAGGCTCAATATTAATCACATGCTAGGAGGTCTTTAGTACAAATCATATCCGTTCTAGTATAAAAGAATACCAAAATCAAACTCCGCCACTAGAGATTTTTAGAAAATTTTGCGTGAGACTGTTTGTTTTAGGACTATAAAACCTGCTTTGTACCTAATAGACATCCACACGAGATTATTATAAGAAGTCGCCAAGGCATAACTAATGATACAGATACAAAAGAAAGTTAACAAGCTAAATGGATAGACGTAAATCAAAATCCAACCCAAACCTGTACATACAACCAAGGAAAAGAAACCAAGCACCTGGATTTCTCACCAATATGTGGCAAATGAAAAACGACCTTAAAGCCTTACAACCAGATCTATAATAATACAGTCATCCAGAATGACTAAATAGAAATATAAAGCTGTTGGAGAAAGATTGATACCGAAGCGTTTTTGATAAAAAGTCGAGTCAATATCCATTTTTCATGAAATCTAACATGTTAATCAATCTGGACAGAAGTTATATCTACGTGTGAATGCCGAAATTCACAATCAAAAATTTCACGTCGCGTGTGAGACCACCCCGGGACCTTCTCACGTATAACCCGCGCACGTATCCACCTCCGGTGTGTGGGCACTGATCCGATATGAATTCGTTTGGCTTCAAAACACACAAAACCTCACCAAAACTCGAAGAGCGAGAGAGAGAGAGAGAGAGAGAGAGAG
>JAULLG010284892.1:0-12030 GCA_035668355.1 Sarracenia leucophylla
CGATCCCGTGTTGGGCCATAAAGTGACTCTTCTCCCAGTTAAGTACAAAGTTTGTCTCTTGACAGCGTTTAAGCATGAGGGTCAGATTTGAGAGATAGTCGTCAAACGAAGGACCGAACATGGAGAAGTCATCCACGAATACTTCAAGGAATTTTCCATAATGTTAGAGAAGATAGACATCATGCTCATTTGAAAGGTGGCCGATGCATTTCACAACCCAAAAGGCATACGCTTGTAGGCGAATGTGTCAAAAGGGCAGGTGAAGGTCGTCTTCTCTTGGTTTTCGGGGTAAACGGGTACTTGGTTGTAGCCGGATTAGACATCCAAAAAGAAATAATAGCTGTTCCCCAGTAAAAGCTTTAGGATTTGATGGATAAAGGGCAAAGGAAAGTGGTCTTTCCTTTTCATGGCATTTAGCTTGCGATAGTCGATACAGACTCACCATCCAGTAGTTGTTCATGTAAGGACGGATTCTCCTTTGTCGTTTAATGCCACGGTAAGCCCAGATTTCTTCGGTACGACTTGCGTAGGGCTCACCTATTTGCTATCTAAGATTGGGTAGATAATGCCAACATGTAGTAGTTTTACTACCTCTTGCTTAACAACTTCCTTCATATTGGGGTTCAATCTCAATTGCATTTCACGTGTAGGCTTGGCATCCTCTTCGCAATGGATGTGATGCATGCAAATGGACGGGTCAGTCACTTTCAAGTCGGCCACTGACCATCTTATAGCTCCTTTGTGGGATTTAAGGACCCCATTTAATTGCTCCTCTTATATGGGTGTTAATTTCGAGGCAATTATGACTCGAAGGGTACTAGCGGGCACAAGGAAGATATACTGGAGTGAGCTTGGCAGAGGCTTCAACTTAAGTGTGGGTGGGGCTTCTAGGGATGGCATGATAGGTATGGATGAGAGTAGGGGTAGTTCTTCGAAGTGGGAGACCCATGGAGGTGTGTCTACTTAATCTACTATTTCAAGCTCGGCTTTGGTTTCATCAATAGTCGGATCAAGCTCTAAAAAGTCTTCCCAAAAATAAGCCAAACCGACTTCTTGGGTGTCATCGGTGAAGATGGAAGGCAGGGCTTGCTGTGTTGCCTCTCCAACACGGTCGATTGCAAAGCAATCGACTTCCAGTGTGGGATGGTAGGAGACGTGAAACACATTAAGTAGTAGCTTCATATTGCCAAAAGAGACGTCTATCGCCCCAGTTTAGCAATTGATGCATGCGTTGGTTGTGGTGAAAAATGGGCATCCCAGAATAATAGACGTTAGTCACCTTGTATTTGTGCCTGGTTCGGTGTCTAGTACTATAAAGTTCACAAGGAACAAGAATTTGTCAACCTTGACTAGTACATCCTCGATTATACCTCGGCGTACAAGAGGTAGGCCCAGATCTGTTATTCATACATGTTGTATAAATTGTTTATATCTTGGTTATAGATATAGTTAAGCATGGAAGTTACTAGTTGTTTGATATTCGGAGTTAGAATATCCTACAAACTGTCGGATTTTTCGCCGGGACAGTCAGGAAATTAAATTAAATGATTGCAGTATTTTTGGTATACTAGGGTTGGACACCCTTGTGTGGTTGGCCCTAGTTAGGGATAAGGGTTGATTAATTTTCTCAAAGATAAGGTTGCTTATCTTGGTAGCTAAAATTAAGTCAACATGTATATATTTTAATATATATATATATAGAGAGAGAGAGAGGGAGAAAAGGATATATTCTTGATTCCATGCAAAAATATATGAATTCTTTCTCCCCTTGTGGCCGACCATATTAGGTGTGAGAGAGATATTATTATGGTTGTATATATTATCTTCTATATTACATCTTGTAATTTAGGAAGGTAAGTATATACATTGCATATTTATATAAGACATAATATGGATATATCAATAGGAGAATAATAATTTTCTTCTCTCCTCTCCTCTAGCCGGCCCCTTCCTCTCTTTTGGGTAAAAATATTCAGAATTTTTTTGAGAGAAAAGTGTGTGTATGAAACCAAGAACAACGGTTCGGATCAGTGCCCACTCGCTGGAATCGTCGCGTGCGTCGAGTGATACATGAGAAGGTCATCGGGTCGTCTCAATTTGTGATATGGGTGCTAGAGACTTTACTACATGTTTCCACAAGGAAATAATGTATTAATATTACAATCTTTTTTGCTTTTCCATGAAAAACACAACGAGACATTTTTTACAGTCACGTTGTCGTCAAAAAGTTTTAAACTCCGTTGCACCGACTCTAATAGTATGATAACTAAGAAAGCATGATAATATGCGAGGATTATTATGCAGTAGAAAAGTACACATTTTAACCCATTTAAAATTGTAATATGCATAATCAGGTTTTCTTAAAACCACTCTTACAATTGTATAATGAATATAAGCAAAGTCCTATACCTCAACTTATAAACATCATGGAATCCGCATAGACCTCAAGTTAAAACCATTTTACAGTTCTTACCATTAATAGTTAGAACAACAGGACATTTAGGAAAAACAGTATAGTTTCCAAGAAAACCGTTTATCTTGTAAGGAAAACAGTCATCGACATAGGCCGTCACCCACCCGACATCGAGTGTCGTAATCTGACGTAGGTCGTCACCCACCTGACACCGAGTGTCGTAATCCGACATAGGGAGTCACCCACCCGATGATTCGGGTCTAGTAAGCCTTCGAACCTTTGTTGAATCACATATTTAGTTTCAAAAGATAAAGGATTGATTTTCAATGTAAAA
Source organism: Sarracenia leucophylla (assembly GCA_035668355.1). Taxonomy (NCBI): domain Eukaryota; kingdom Viridiplantae; phylum Streptophyta; class Magnoliopsida; order Ericales; family Sarraceniaceae; genus Sarracenia; species Sarracenia leucophylla. The sequence continues at coordinate 2,748 of JAULLG010284892.1, forward strand.
GTTATTATTCGACACTCGTCCGGCTAACCAGGATTTGTCCGAAACATACCACTTCAGAACCCTAAGGTCCAACCCTTGCCATGATTATTTCCCACAATGAAAATACTACAATAGGTAATATAATGTGGAACCATGACCAGCAGTAATATAACCAAACTACAATATCAACCATGGTGCATCATATCCCCAAGTATATGTGGAAAACATAAGTGATATTACAGGCACAAATACAACCATAACCATAATGTTAAAGCAACTATCATTGACACCACGTATCCAATGATATTACGACAATATCTATCAATGATACGCATGACACAGGTGTATATCTAAACCATCACCAATATGCAAAATAGATGCATATCTTACCAACAAATGTAAGTACTGCGATAATAAGAATAGAGGCCTAACTCGTAACTGTCCTATATTCAATCATGCAGCAACCATCCTAACTCCTAATGTAACATGGACGGGGAGAACTGACTAAAAACCACAAGTCTAGAAGGATGGCTAAATTACCAACCTCCACCAATTCTAAACCGTGAGACTCTCTCTACACCGTGGGGGTCTCTCTCTTCACCGACTTTCTCAAAGTTAACCTATTTTTAAGGAGAACAATAAGGGCTTAATTTTTCCAAAAACCCCATTTTCACTAAAATGGAAACACCAATCCGTTTGTACATGATTATTACTACAACCATCCATTTTACAAATCAAAAACGCTGACTAGTGAAAATCCTGGTACATATCAAGGAAAGGCTGACACTTTTCAAAAATTAAGAATTAAAGCCCGATAAAACCCATTATCTGCCAATCTTACGTTGTACACGTTTTGAGCTACATAACTCCAAATCACAATATGAAATGATAGAAATGCTCCTAATCCTACAAAAATGCATAATAACTAATTACTTTTCGAAAACCTTTTGTTTGGATAGCCCAAAATTGATAAAACACAAAAAACGTACTTTTTCGCAAGTATACAACCCATACTTAACAAATATTTTAAAATTAGCATAGATCTTACCTCATAACCGGAGTGAAACTTAGAAATCGAGCCTCATGCCATTCCTAGCACAATAAGAACACAAAAATGAAAAATTGATTCGGTAAAAACGTAAACAAACGCGTATATACTAAGGATTTATAAACAAAAATCATAAAAACAAACCAAACGAGCCTCAACCGAGCTTCCATGATCCAAAATCCAAAGCTCCAAATTGCCTCCTACTCTGTCGAGAATGTTTAAGAGTAGAAATTAAGAAATTTTTCCAAAAAAGCGCGTCAAACAGCACCTTAAATCTATTCTGGCCGACATACCACGCTCGAGCGCTTTAACCCCGCTCGAGCACTCTCTACTGTTTAGCACAACTCAAAAATTTAAAAATGGAGACCCGTCCTTGATCCCAACGGCACCGAACTTAGTCTTATACTCAGGAATAATTTTTGGAATATTCAAAAATAAACGGTATAATCATCAGATCCTGAATCGCTGATATTAATTCTTTCAAAACTTTTAACATGTTCTTCGAAAAAGTTAACATATGCCAGTTTCAAATTAAAGCTTAAAACCGAAACGGTACATGATTACAGGATCCAAAGATTCCCAAAACTTGTTAAAAAACCTCATACCACAGTATCAACTGACCCAGGAGGGTCAGGTCGCTACAGAAGATCTTTTTGAGTTGACACCAGATTTAAATGAGTCAACACCTAGTGCCTTCCAGATTCAGAGATCTACATGAGTCGGCAACAAATTCAGTACTATCTGCCCCATTATATCAATGATACAGATTGCTGAAGTTGAGTTGACCTCTCAGAAAAATGTGTTGATCCAACCACTACTCTAGATCAATTGTGTCGACACCAAAGTTGGTTGTGTCAACACCTGCGCGTGAAATTCAAAATTCTAGACATTGTAACGGCTAATTTTTCAGAATTTAATACTCCAGCTCATACTCCAATGGTCATAAATGTTTGAGACAATATAAAAGAAATAACTTCTCAGTATTTTGGATCACAAGATACAACAGACAAAAAGAGACAAGCACTAAAAGCTCTGAAAAAAAAACAATTTTTACTGTTCTATTGCTCATTCATTTCATTACTAAAATTTCAAGATCCTTGTCTCAGCTCTCATTTATTGTAAATCTTTTCGAAAAGAGAGTGAGTGATTCTCATTTATTATATGAGCGATATAGAGTTATAATCCTCTCATTCAACAAGAAAACCACAATACAACGTCTGGAGGTTGCTCTTCATCTTATAAAGAAGACGACTGGAGGTTCCTCTTCACCTTACAAAGAAGAAGATTTCTACCGTGGTTCTTCAATTCACCCACTAAAGAATCGAGTTAGTGGATTGCGAATTCCTAAGGCACTTGAGGAGTGGATGTAGGTCAAGAGGACCGAACCACTATAAATCCTGTTTGTAACTTCTTACCCTAAAACTGTTTAATTTTTAGCATTTATTTATTTTGTATTTTCCACGCAGTTAATTGTTAAAGAGTTTGGAAATCTTTTTAATTGTTTTCAAATCAACCCATTCACCCTCCTTTGGATTTATTTTTGGGACAACAGGCAACACCATTCGGATGAAAACATGGTATGCATTCCAAAGATAATTGTTGAGAGCCAAGACGAAGTTGGTGACTAGCGTCCGGATGGTAAATGTCAGGTCTTGAGTTTTCTTCGAATTTTCATCTTGTTTTCGTGATTTTGTAGTTTTGTTGTCGTTTTGCATCACCATATCAAAACATGTCTTAAACACAAAAATACTATAAAAACACTATATTAAATAATATCTTGGACCTAGCCTAGCGTAAATAACGGGACTAAATCGTCACTTTTAAGTGCCGATCAGTTACCCAATATTCTTTTAGCAAATCTTATGCCATTGGTGCATAAATTAAGTAGGTCTTCCTGATGAGGACTCACAGTCATCTCATGCACCTGTGTCGACATGTTCCTCGTCTTCTGAAAATTGTTGTGGCATAAACACCTGCCAAATTTTCCACAGACCATTATCAATCAAAAATGAAACAAAAGGGCAAATGTATAACTGCAAAGACTTCAAAAAAAGGATGATTAGCATATCAAGCATTCAAGTAGTTCTACCTGAAAAGCTTCTTAGGCCTAAGAGGCTGAAAAAGAGAGGAATATGAAAGCTTCTTAGGCTCAAGAGGCTGAAAACGAGAGGAATATGAAAACATAGGAAGAAAGGAAGAGAAGACAAGAAGAAGGAGATTATAAGAAAAAGAATAAGGAATGAGCGTGTAAGAAACATGTGGAGGTGGAGGAGGATAGTGATGATGATAATGAATTTTAGAAGAAAAAGCGAGGAAAATTAAACGAAATAGAGAAGAGAAACAAAGGAAGAAAGAAGTAGAGAATAAAAAGATTGAAATGAGAAGGAAACCAGTAGAGGAAAAGAAAAATAAAAAAGAAGCAGACAATGATGAGGAGGAGAAAGAAGAGGAAGAAAAAGACATCCCCTTGAAAGAAAAGCTCTTGTTACATCAGGTGGCACCCCTATCGCCTCCATGAATGATATAACTCCTTCCAGAGTTATAACAAAGGGAGGCAAAAGGCTGAAGGTATTTCAAAAGGTAACACTCCTTTCAATTTTGTTCATACCTTTGTACATATCTGTTGAATTTAATAACATTTTCTTCACACGAGTTATATATTCCTTCTGAGGCAAACTTTAACAAATCATTTGTGAGGGTTAGAGGTGATGAAGTTCGAATGGATGTTGAGCCAACTAAAGACCATACATTTGTTGATAATTTTCCTAAAACTAAGGCTAAATAGTCTTTAAAGGATGAGGGTAGGTCAGTTCAAATAATTTTTCAAGGTTGAAGTTGATACGCAGTCATCGACTTCGTCGGGCTTAAATAAGGTAAACCTTTATTCAAGTGAACATTATTTGAAGAATGAATATGATTTTAGAATGAAAATAACATTACATTACTTTTCATAGGTTTCTTCATGTCAAAATGATCTTCTGGACATGGATCTGGATAACCTGATGATACCTATGAAAAACTTGACCAAATTGATGGCCATATATTAGCTTCTTCATCTAAGGGAGGCAAGCAAGCTGACCCTTCTTCCAGCAAGAACTGGAAAAACTCTTCATCTTGTCGGCTTTCCCTTTCGACAAAATTGTTACCTCTAGAACTAATAAAGGATCTACCTGCCTTCAAAAGATGGTAGCAATGTCATTAAGTGTCTTTTGCTCTATAGAGTTGTTGATGGCTGTAGAGTTTTCCGACAAGGAAGCTATGGCCCAGTACCAGCAAGATACCATTAAATCAATGCAAGAACATGTTGATTCAATGAAAGCAATCTCTAGCCTGATGATGACTGCCAATTATGAAAAGATTGCCATGTTTAAGCAAAAGGAACCTCCTTCTAGAAGAAGAAATTCAACTAAGGGAGAAGTTGGATAAAGTACACCCAGAGAGACGTATAGTGAACCTTGAGAAATAAGCCTTAATTCAAGACATTAAAAGTCTTTTTTCTCAGGGATAGAACAATGTGGCTAAAGTACAAGTGGCTTTAGAAAACATAGGCCACACATAGTTCAACCTAAAAACGTTTAAGAGTGATTGGGAATCATTTAAGTCTTCTTTGTCGAAGACATAGTTTTGCATTGACTAAAAAAACATTGATGTGCTGACCTTCTTAATTTTTTTAAGTAATGAGAATATTTTATGTTCTTTCATGGATTCACATATGTCTAGATAATACATTTTTAAGTATTTTCCATTCACTGACCTTTTGTACAGTGAATAGATAATGCAAATTTTCTATTCACTGACCTTTTAAGTATGTTCTTTCATGGATTCACATATGTCTAGATAATGCAAAGTTTTTACATTAACTCTTTTTTCTTCTTTAAGCTTGTATATGAGTTAGAGCTTATAATCATTCTTCTTTAGGGTCTTTTGACTCTACTATGATTGCTTCATGGTATGAATCCAAAGGTATATTGTCTTATTGGGCCAACCTATGTAACTTAACAACAATCTCCATAGGTAAGACTATTGAATGTCCATAGACTAACTCATAAGGAGCGGTATTTATATTATCCCTTTTAAAGCAACGATAGGCCCATTATACCTTTGATAGTAATTCATGTCATTTCTTACGATTATCTTCAATAACTTTTGGTAGAGTTATTTTGATTATCATATTAGTAGCTTCAACCTGCCCATTTCCTTGAGCATAATATGGTGTTGAGTTAAGTATTTCTATACCATGCTCTTGGGCAAACTTATTCACTTCATTGCCATTAAAAACAGATCCTAGATCCATAGTAATCAGTTTTGGAAGTCCAAATCAATGGATTATATGTGTTTTTGTAAATCGATGGATTATTGTGTCAATCTTTATTAGGACTACCTTAGACCACTTAGTGAAGTAATTTATTGCCACAAATGTGAAGTCGTGTTGTTGTGAGGAAGGTGGATAGATATTTCCTATTAGATCCATTGCCCAATCTCTCAATGGCCTAGACTTTACAACTGAATAAGATTGTATAGTTGGTACCCTTTGAAAAGGCCCATGCCTTTGGCGTTCTTGACAATCTTTTGCATATGTTATGTTGTCGTTCCTTATAGATGGCTAATAGTATCTATACCGTCTCATTGACCATCTAATTTTCTCTCAAACTTAGTGAGATCCACAAATTCATTCATGTACTTCTACGATTATCTTCATGTCATCCACTAGATACATGCATAGTAGAAGTAATCCATCAGGTGACCTTGGGTATAAATCACCAACCAGGATTATATAATTTGTAGACCTCAACCTTATGAATCTGTCAACTGGAGTGGAAGGATTTTGCATGAACTTTATAGTTTAGTTCTTCAATCCTTTACAACCTTATCATTAAATATTTGTAAACTCTATCTTTGTGAGAAGACTAACAATTCTTTTTTTTTTTTGAATTTTGATTATTTTTTTACATTATCCTTTTGGGATTTTCACCCATGAGGCAATTGTGCCATTTCCTTGGCATCAGAATTCTTTAATCTGAAAACATGTTCAAGTACAAGTTCCATGAAGTTTTTTTAGCAAACTTCTCACCTTTTGAAGGTTTCAGTTAAAAACATGGTTATGACATTGATAACTTTTCAATACTTGATTGATAACAAGTTGCAAACCCCTATAACACTCAAATGAGTTATATGGAAACCTAAGGTTATCTAATCTAACAACCAATGCTTCATATTCAGCTTGATTATTCGAGAGAACTTCCACCTTATCTAATTGGAAAGTAAACTGAAACATTTTTCCCTAGAAGAAAAAAGCACTACCCTTGTCTCGACTCCTTCGTCAGTCTTGAACTCGTCAAATAGCATCCTTGATAACTCAATTTCTAAATAATTAATTTCAAACAAGTCCTTTTTCAACGGTTGGCTTGGGTGGTCCGCTAAAAAATTTCCTAAACTTGACTCTTAATTGCCATTTGTGGAACTTCTACAAAGGCAAGGGCCCATTTTCCTTATCCTCTTCTGAAGATTGGTTTCAATAACATATCCTTAATCACATCTATTTGTGCAATAATGTACATAGTATATGGAAATAAATAATGCCATAACATAATTGTAGAAAAATACAATGCTAGGCATAATATTTCTATGGTGGTGTACCTTATCTCTTCCTCATTTAGTTTGCTACTGAAATAATGCACAGCTTGTTCATACTCTTGATCATTACATATGCTAACAAACACCCTATTGATTGGGTGTTGGCTTATATATATTTGAGTGTGTTACCTTGTTCTTGGTGCATTAAAACTAGAGACTTAGTGGGATATATTTTAATTTTTTTTGTAAGTTTCTTGGTGTCTAACATCCCACTTGAATTCTGAACTTCATTTCAACCTTAATAAATGAGAGAACACTAATGTTTTTTCTGCTAGGTTTGATATAAACTTTTGAAGGAAGTCTACTTGTCCCAAAAATTGGTGGAGCTCTTTCTTGGTTGAAAGATACTTAGCTTCCATTGTAGCCTTTATTTTGTTCTTGTCTATTTCTATTCCATTTTTGTGAACTATAAATCCTAAAAAGTTGTTTGCTGATACTCCAAAGGCATCCTTTTGATGGTTCATTTTAATGATATCTTAAAGGTTGACCAAATGTTCGTATTGTTGATGAGATTGGATGAAAATATCATCTATATACATTTCCATGATCTTTTTTATGAAGTCATGGAAAATTGTTTGCATTCATTTCCCTTCGATAAGTAGCCCCAACATTTTTAAGCCTAGCGGGCATCACAACTCATTCAAAGGTTCCTAATGCACTTCAATGCCGTAATGTTGTTTTATAGATGCCCTATTTGGAAATGAAAGTTTTATTATACCCTCCATGTCCATCCATGAAAGACAAAATTTTATTTCTGGCTACTGAGTCTACTAACTGATCAGCTACAGACATAGGGTACTCATCGTTTTGTTTAGATCTTGATACTTTAAACACACCCTTATTCTTTCTATTCTTTTTCTTTAATAAGATAATATTAGACAACCATTATATGTATCTGCTTGTTCTAATAAATCCTAACTTTAATAGCCTTTTTATTTTTCTTTGACTAATAAGATGACTTCATTACTCATCCTTTTAGGTGGCTGTTTATGAGGAAGAAAGTCAAGTTTAATAGGAAGTGTATATTCTACTAAACCTCTATTTAAATCAGGCATTTTTTTATACATCAATGCAAAATAATCATGAAATTCAAATAAATGACTTATAAGTCTGGTTTTTATTTTATTACTGAACATAGAACTTACAAATAGGTTTAGGGTTTTGAATAGATCCCAAATTGACCTTTTCTAGTTTGTCCTACACTTCTACATTCACATCATCTAATTTATAGGTGTATATATAAGTTCTTAGATTGATAAATCCACAAAGCAACTTCAGCTATCGTCAGATACACGTTCAGCTCAGGCACAAGGGGTAGACTGCGCCCTAGCTATTTGCCTATTGAGGAAAAAGACATAAAGTCTTTAAAAAGTAGACTTCATGGTCTTCACCCCTTTCTCCGATATAGCCCATGAGCTATCTTCCGTTGATCTTGAGAGATCTTTAAAGGACTTTTCAGCTTCCATCAATCACACTTTAAGAGTTTTGTCTAGCCTTCTAATAATGCTAAGCCATGGGAAATCTTTGTTTACCGCTATGAAGCCTTCTTGTGTAACTTTTAGTACTTGCTCTCTATACAGTTTCATGTCTTGGCAAGTAGTGATGACTCCTCTGTCAGCTTATACAGAGGTGCTTAGATGTTATTAACTTTAGCCTTAAAAGAATTCCAATCAGCATAGCATAATTCAATTTCTTTCTTACCTTTATAACCCTTTTGATTTAGGAAGTTCAAGGGTTGGTGTAAAGAGGATGGGACACACCCATTTGCATCTATCCAATCTCATCTCAAGATTATGTTATAATAGAGGATGAGTCCACCACAAAGAAGGTAGTATTAGTCTTCCTCCTCAAACGGTTAGCAACAAAGCTAATACACCACAGACTGACGCAAGTCCTCTATGATATCAAATCTACCTGTGTTTTGCCCAAAAGTTTGAGCATCCTCGAAGGCAAGATGTGGACCATAGCTTAATTATCGATTAAATCTCTTTAAATGGGTCTTTATATGCCTGCATGATCACCCAAGCTCTCATAGATGAGTCATTCTCTAAACCTATCATTTGGATAGAGGCATTACACCATCAAAGGCTGCAATCCTTGCCGCAACTTGAGTATTTTCTTCCACGTCTCCTTCAAAACTAGAGTGTTGATTAGGTTTTGTCTTGAATGATTTAGGAGAAATCATTATCATGTTTCAATCCATATTCCATGGAACAGAACCAAACTGGATTACACCAATCTTCTCTAAGAAAACCCCCCAGATTTATCAGAACCAGGTTCTTCTTGCACTTTTTTAGTGCTTCTAGTTAGGATAGTATGCTTAAAAGCCATGTTTTTATGTATTTACTATCAAGGATCCAGGAATATTAATGAGAATTCAATTGAGATGTTATGCATGCTTGGATTCGTATTTGTTCATATGATGTATGTATGCATTTTCCGGGATATACTGTCCAGTATTTGACTCGCCGTATGAAGCGGGGAAGATCGGGTCAAAGGTTCTGACATATACACAAGGAGCTCACGACCGTAATGGACCCGGACAGTCCATTGGTACGGTTGTAGCACATCGTTATATTGGCTGGTCTTAGCCAGGTCGATAGGATCGAATCCCGGTCTTGG